>CABFOV010003838.1:38467-52679 GCA_902141375.1 Timema poppense | reverse complement strand
TTTTTTAGTTTTAAGTTCACCCAGTGGTCTCGAGGTTGAGAGTCGTTGTGCCACTGAGTTTATAGCCGAGGTAAATGTATTGTTCCTTTTGATTATTATTTTCCCCCTAGATACCAGGGGTGGCGCCCAACAAAAACTCGAATTATATAGATAAAGAAAACATATTTTTTCATTTAAAACTATTATTTTATTATGTTATAAGTTTATTATATTATTATATTTTATTACATATATATATATATTTTTTTTTACAGTACCCGCATTTGCGTGGAGGAGTGTGAAACAATTTTGTAAAAACCATCCTCAGTACACCTGACTGATATTCGAACCTTGATCTCCTCGTCATCGGTAGTCTAGTTTCCTGCGACTGGTAATGAGCTAGGGACATAAATAAACATATGGAGTAGTTACAACTATGCCCCCACCTCTCATCACTGGCGAGCGAATTAACTACCGCACCGGCGAGCACGCGGACAAAGGGGTCAGTCTCGTCTAATCTGGTTGGATGGTGATAAGGTTTAATAAAGGAATCCCACCCTCCCTCCACGCCACTAAATTCAGATACGTTTCCATACTCTACCCTACTAATCTGTGTGAGTGTAAATATACTCGGCACTGTCAGTAAAACGCGATGCACACATGAAACTGTCATATTATAAATAAACACAGCGTGAATTGTTCGTCTTGTTCGTTGTCTTGATCGATCGATCGTTCGTGTAAAAGTGTAAAGGAAAATTCATGAGCTGGTCGACCTTTTGATCCAAGTCGTGTCGACATGGCCCACCCAATCCTTAAAATGTTATTTACATATTGTCGACCAATTGATCCAAGTCATGTCGACACGGCCCATCCAATCCTTAAAATGTTATTTACATTTTGTCGATCACTTGAGCCAAGTCATGTCGACACGGCCCACTCAATCCTTAAAATGTTATTTACATCNCCGGAATTCCATAGGTAGGATTTGGATGTGGACAAAAAGGAAACAGTAATAAATTCACAAAAGTGCCAACAATTGGTTTTTTTTATACATTTATTTTTATTGGTAGTCTAATTACATTTTTTTCAACAATAATTTTTTTTTTAAAATCTAAATTGTTCATGGTTTTTTTATTTTTTAGTTTTAAGTTCACCCAGTGGTCTCGAGGTTGAGAGTCGTTGTGCCACTGAGTTTATAGCCGAGGTAAATGTATTGTTCCTTTTGATTATTATTTTCCCCCTAGATACCAGGGGTGGCGCCCAACAAAAACTCGAATTATATAGATAAAGAAAACATATTTTTTCATTTAAAACTATTATTTTATTATGTTATAAGTTTATTATATTATTATATTTTATTACATATATATATATATTTTTTTTTACAGTACCCGCATTTGCGTGGAGGAGTGTGAAACAATTTTGTAAAAACCATCCTCAGTACACCTGACTGATATTCGAACCTTGATCTCCTCGTCATCGGTAGTCTAGTTTCCTGCGACTGGTAATGAGCTAGGGACATAAATAAACATATGGAGTAGTTACAACTATGCCCCCACCTCTCATCACTGGCGAGCGAATTAACTACCGCACCGGCGAGCACGCGGACAAAGGGGTCAGTCTCGTCTAATCTGGTTGGATGGTGATAAGGTTTAATAAAGGAATCCCACCCTCCCTCCACGCCACTAAATTCAGATACGTTTCCATACTCTACCCTACTAATCTGTGTGAGTGTAAATATACTCGGCACTGTCAGTAAAACGCGATGCACACATGAAACTGTCATATTATAAATAAACACAGCGTGAATTGTTCGTCTTGTTCGTTGTCTTGATCGATCGATCGTTCGTGTAAAAGTGTAAAGGAAAATTCATGAGCTGGTCGACCTTTTGATCCAAGTCGTGTCGACATGGCCCACCCAATCCTTAAAATGTTATTTACATATTGTCGACCAATTGATCCAAGTCATGTCGACACGGCCCATCCAATCCTTAAAATGTTATTTACATTTTGTCGATCACTTGAGCCAAGTCATGTCGACACGGCCCACTCAATCCTTAAAATGTTATTTACATCTTGTCGACCAATTGATCCAAGTCGTGTCGACACGGCCCACCCAATCCTTCAAATGTTATTTACATTTTGTCGATCACTAGGCTGTTGACCAGTTTATATGGTGCCACCCATCACATGACTTGACGTTTGAAAGTGATTTGATTCACTCTTTTAATTACACATCAAACCCGCTTCGCCTATCGCAGGAAACTAGACTGCCGATGATGGGGGATTGAGGTTCAAATCTCGGGCTAGTGAACTCAGTAGTTTTTCCCCCAAAATTGTTTTTCACTCTCCCACCACACAAATGCTGGCACACTTCCTATGAGTATTACCTCCTATATCCTTAAACCATTAGTGTAATTAATTAGTACATAAGCGTATAGCCCAAACGTAAGGTAAGACGTGCCGTTTAAAAAAAACACGTCTGTGTTAAACTAATTGATAAAAATGAAGTTAGAATATAGAGGAAATGTACCCTCACTTGCATGGAGGAAGAGTTGATGAAAACCACAGTCCGCTATTTTAACTTCATTCTTTCCGTCACCAGCGAACCTGACGAGATTCACACGTTAGTCCGCGTGCCCAACCATGAGGATCTCTCCATTCTATGTTGTTACTAGAGTTTGTCGCCCTTCCACAAGCTTGTCAGTCTGTACTGTTTATAGCGAGCCAGAGCTCTCTCGGCTAGCTCTGGTGACCTCTGCACAGTCAAATTACTTCACCACTCTCCTACTAGCCGGGGACATTCACACTACTCTCCGGGGACATTCACACTACTCTCCGGAGACATTCACACTACTCTCCGGGGACATTCACACTACTCTCCGGGGACATTCACACTACTCTCCGGGGACATTCACACTACTCCCCGGGGACATTCACACTACTCGCTGTGGACATTCACACTACTCTCCGGATACATTCACACTACTCGCCGGGGACATTCACACTACTTGCTGTGGACATTCACACTACTCTCCGGGGACATTCACACTACTCGCCGGGGACATTCACACTACTCCCCGGGGACATTCACACTACTCTCCGGAGACAGTCACACTAATCTCCGGGGACATTCACACTACTCTCCGGGGACATTCACACTACTCGCCGGGGACACTCACACTACTCTCCGGAGACAGTCACACTACTCTCCGGGGACATTCACACTACTCCCCGGGGACATTCACACTACTCCCCGGGGACATTCACACTACTCTCCGGAGACATTCACACTACTCTCCGGAGACATTCACACTACTCGCCAGGGACACTCACACTACTCTCCGGAGACAGTCACACTACTCTCCGGATACATTCACACTACTCGCCGGGGACATTCACACTACTCGCCGGGGACATTCACACTACTCGCCGGGGACATTCACACTACTCTCCGGAGACATTCACACTACTCTCCGGAGACATTCACACTACTCGCCGGGGACATTCACACTACTCGCCGGGGACATTCACACTACTCTCCGGATACATTCACACTACTCGCCGGGGACATTCACACTACTCTCCGGAGACATTCCTCCTACTCGCCGGGGACATTCACACTACTCTCCGGGGACATTCACACTACTCGCCGGGTGACATTCACACTACTCTCCGGAGACATTCACACTACTCGCCGGGAACCATCGTGCCTAGTGTCTTTGGCGTCTTTTCATAAATGTAACCTTCCATACTATTCTCGATGAATGTTAGCTAATTTATTCTCTCGTACAAGTGGAATTCACCCTCATCTTATTGTATTAAAATTAGATGATATTCCAAGTGTCCAACTGAATGTCTGTCAGTTCAGGCTAGTTTGTCCATCCCTGGATCGACACGACCACCTTGTTGCAATTGTTTGGAGGTGAGTTTGTGATTCTAGGAATGGATAATTACCACATACAGGCTAAGGGGGGAGGGCTTTTCCAGGTAAGGAGGAGCACTCACATTACAGCGCTATTTTTAGATGGGCGAACGCTTGCTCGCTTCTACTGTCCTCCATTTATTGCAGCAGTCTTCTCTCTAAAACACGTGTCAGCTCAAAGTAACTATGTCAACCTATACACAAAGAGTTATAATGTGCGTAGTAAAATTATATAATACATAATAATGATTTCCGAATATGTTTGGCAATGGTGACTTTCTGCCAATATTCGCAATAATGAACCTTCTGTTAGCTGTCACCACCTCTCCTGCCATAAAGTGGGAATATACTGGGTTCGAATCCCAGTGGTGTGTACCGAGAGTCATTTTTATAAATGGTTTCGCACTCCCCCCTCCCCGCAAATGTAGGTACATCCCTTTAACATTTCACCTTCCTCATCCCTACCTAACTAGTGAAATTATAATGCGTATAGCTGGGATGGGCAGTAAGATCCTTTTTGAAAAAAAGATAGACTTGTTTTTAACTGGGCAACTATTTATTAATACAGATTTAAAAACTAAAAAAAAATTTGTTAAATAATGGTAAAGGGACAAAATTTTGGGGGCAAGGGCGACAGTAACGTGGAATTAATGTCCGGGATGTTCGTATTGTTACACTAATCGGGTTGGGTTGAGGAGGGTACACTCTCTGAGGAAGTGTACTCGAGTTTGCTTGGAGGAGAAGTGCAAAGTGAGACCCTCAATACCCCTTACAATCAGTCACAAGATGAACCTGGCGTTTTGTCCACTTAATCACCTGTGTGAGATTTGTTTGTTTACTTTCCCCAACAATTGAGGTAAAGAACCTGTCTATCAGTGACTGCAACTTTCTAATGTAGGTCTAAGTGTCCAAATGAACAAATTGAGATACACAATACGCCCTAGTCAAGCCTCGAACACACTGTCAAGGCTTAAGACTTTCACTATCAAGTTCACTTAACTGTGTGGGCTGAGAGTGAAGGGATATTTTAATTATTTATTCGAGGTATTTAGCGTCCACTTTCTGTATCAACTGATTATTACATTAGCACAGGATAATTTCTATGAGCGAGAGCGAAAGGGCTTACCAATTTTACCGGGAAAGTTATTTTCTCATACCTTCCAGAGTTCTTTTATATGCTGCAATTGATATGGGATTGACGGTTTTTACTTCCCCTCCGAAGGATGTTGTGCTACGGATTTATAGAAGAAGAATCTCTCGACCTCGGTTGGGTTTGAACCCACGCACATTGGGTCCTGAGGAATAAGGGGTTACCAATTATATGATTGTTCCTTCCTCTCATTTCCAAGGAAACACGAACAATGAAATAATATTGATTTGCTATTCAAATTAAATCAGAATGGAAGGAAACATGAGTTAAGGCCCGGAGTTTCTTTCAGTTTTTATGACACTATTTTTATCAATAAAATACCGATCCAGTAATTATCTTTAGTCTAATTTTCTCTTCCTCATTTGTTGAGTGCTTGTCCCGGACATCCTGGAATTTGATAAAGACTTTTTATTTGTTTTAAATGTTTCTCATCAGTGTGGAAAATTAGACTAACCTCAGCAATATTCTTAGTTGTCTTGGCCCAAAGGTTTTTGTCATAAAATCTGCGATAATATGGACCTTAACTTGCATTCTCCTCCACTCCTTATTACCAGTGTCCATAATCTTGTTACCTCACATTGTTGGTCACATGGTATACGTCTTCACTCTCGTAATATACTAGAATATTGGTGACGGGGACATTCCCTCTCCACACTAATGTGGCTGCATTTCCTCCATTACTGTTCCGACCCTTGGTCTTGAGTTTGATTCCTAAATTGGTTCACGAGGGTAGTTTTCTTCACAATTTGGTTTCTCCTCACCTCTACAGATGTAAGGTTGATGTCTCGCCTATTCTAATGTACCTGGCAACTTGAACTTGCTCCAATTCCTTGTGCTACTGTTGGAATGTACTTCAATTACTTTTGCTACTGTTGGAATGTACTTCAATTACTTTTGCTACTGTTGGAATGTACTTCAATTACTTTTGCTACTGTTTGACTGTGCTGCAATCCCTTGTGCTACTGTTGGAATGTACTTCAATTACTTGGATTACTGTTGGAATGTGCTGCAATCCCTTGGGTTAGTGTTGGAATGTGCTGCAATCCCTTGTGCTACTGTCGGAATGTATTTCAATTACTTTTATTACTGTTGGAATGTGCTGCAATCCCTTGGGTTAGTGTTGGAATGTACTTCAATTACTTTTGCTACTGTTGGAATGTACTTCAATTACTTTTACTACTGTTTGAATGTGCTGCAATACCTTGTGCTACTGTTGGAAAGTACTTCAATTACTTTTACTACTGTTGGAATGTGCTGCAATCCCTTGTGTTACTGTTGGAATGCACTTCATTTACTTTTGCTACTGTTGGATTGTGCTTCAATTCATTGGGTTACTTTTGAAATGTGCTCCGATCCATTGGGCTGATGTTAAAATGTGCTCTGATTCCTTATGTTACTTTTATAATGGTTTAAAGTTCTTTTTGTTACTGTTAGAATGTGATTTGAGTTATCAATGATTATTCCAATCACTTGTATGTTACATTTAATTAAAGATTAAAATTCTTTTTCAAGGCATAAACTATCATTCTAGCTGTGTTATTATTGTAATCCATTCTAAAAAAAAATTGTCTCAAGTCATACAATCGACCAAAGTACAGTATGTAATAGCTGTAGCCAACTAATTTTTATATTGCCTAATTGAAGGTATGAAATAATAATCTCTTCACCCATTAAAAATATACTATCTTAGATCTTATCTGCCTATATAAATTGTTTTCTGGTGGTTTCCTTACCTTGAAGTGACCTGTTTGTTTGCCACACAGGTGGGGTTCAAGGGGTTTGGTCTATCATCTGACAAACTGGAAGTGAGTGCCCCTCTGGTGTACGAAGGTCAGGAGTACACCTTGAAGCATGGCTCAGTGGTCATCGCAGCGATCACCTCGTGCACCAACACCAGCAACCCCAGTGTCATGCTTGGTGCAGGTACGCATCTTTAGTTGTTTGTTTGTCGAGTGAATTTTCACTTGGATTCTCAAACTGGAATGTGGTGTTATTATATATATATATATATATACACTATCTATTATAAATATATATATATTGATACTATCTATTATAAATGACCCGCCTCAGTGGCATAGTTGGCTAACGCGCTTGTCGTGTTGAGCTCGACTGCTGAGGACGGGGAGATCGAGGTTCGAATCTTGGTCGGGTGAACTGTGATTTTTTTTCCTAAATGGTTTTCCACTCTCCCTCCATGCAAATGCGGGTTCACTTCCTCTAATTTAACCTTCCCAATTCCTAATCCATTAGAGTAATTAGTACTTAAAGCGTTTAACCCGAACGGGTAGTAAGACGCGGTGCTAAATAAATAAATATTATAAATGACAGCTGAATATCACAGGACTTGATATATGAATATATTAAAGTAGTTTGGGGTTGACTAAATTTTAATTAACTTCCCCCTAATTCTACCTTTTGTCACTACTCCAATAACCAATATTTTTAACTTCTCACTTATGCGTGGTGTCTTCCCTAATCTATGAAGGATGACTTATGTTATCCCTGTGCCCAAAATTATTATTATTATTATTGTTATGTCTTACTACCCGTTCGGGTTATACGCACTTACACAAACATGTAATGGTAGGTGATTGTGAGATAAAATGGAGGACTTAAAGTTTAACATGTGATCTGAATCACGGTGGAGGCCTGGCATTCCACACATTCACAAGTTGTGATTAATACACGTCTTATCAGAGATGAAGGAAGGGTTTGGTAATCAGATAAATCTGTGCTGAGACCGAGGATTGAACCCTGGACTTCCAGTACAGAAGTCTGGCACCTTACTCCTAGACCACCAGGTCACCTTACCCAAGATTAACAACCCTACTTTCTTGCATTACCCTAATAGCATACTAAAGGCTAGATTAAAGAGTAATGGGGAAAGTGCATCTCCTTGTTTAGACCCAGTTTGTATTTCCAAAGTACACCCTGCCACATATCAGTCACACATGCCTCATTTAACTTGACACATTTTTTGACTATCTCAAACTTCACTAAAATTATGATTTTATTTTCTACTTCCACTTTTTTCTTCTAATATTTGCTGAGTAGTAAAATTCTGATCCATTGTTGATCTATTTCGTCGAAACCCACACTGATATTCACCAATTATTTCCTCAGCATATGGCGTCAGTCTCGTTAAACTTACATTCACCAGCCACAAAAATGTCTAAATTATAGATTTAAAATGTACATTATTACATACTAATCATGACAATCTGGCTTACTTTGTTTGTAATCAACTACATTTTATTTAACAACTGTTGCTGCCCATCCCCCTCCTACCCATCATCTGTATGTCAATCTGTCAGGATAGCATATCAAAGGGTGGGAGTTGTCAGGTAGGAGTGTTTTAAATAGTCAAACTTGTTGTTTTGATTAATTTATTGTAGACTAAAGTACATAATGTGATGTAGATAGGTGGTAAAATACTATGAACGTTATAGCCCAAGTCTGTCATTCTAGCAAACAGTTCTTGGATATGTCTATATCGGTGAACTAATCCACCTCGTCCTGGACAAGAACTACATAAATCCTACCTCTATGGTTGAGAGTTGTTGCCGTCAAATATCAAAATCCTATTAACACTCTCCAAATATTCTCTGTAAACAAGCCCGTTTATCCTTGTTTCAAATCAAATTATAGCTTTAAAAAAATGTGTCAAGCTTACTGATGTTTTGCTAAATGAATTTACTGGTATGTAATTATACGCAAGCAAAGCTGACTTTAAAAACACATATGTAAACTTATTGCGGATTGTTCTGAATAGCTTGCCTGACTCAGGCTTTCATTGTTGCAGGAGAACTTTGTCTCTTGTGTAACATAACTACTACCCAATGTTAGTAGACACTGGCAGACCCATGGTCTCAAGTGCCCTATGCTATGTCTAGTGATAGTTTTATTTCCAAAACCCATTTATCAAAAACCCTTTGTATTTTATTATCTTGATGCTCAGACATATCCAAATCATCTATCATTCCTCTATGACTTTTGTTTCGCTTTCCCTCATGTCCTTTTTTCATACTTTCACAACAACAGCAATTCATGAGAATACAGGTTGAGGTATCCAATTATAAAAAATGTTGGTGAATACAGCCATATTGGTTTTTCTTGCATGGTACGGTAAGTTGTATTCACTTCAAAAACATTTATCACACTGCACTTTGTCTTATAGCATTTACATATGATATGTCCCTTTGTTTATTAAAAGATTTAATTAATAAAACACATTTTATATTCAATAAAATACTAAACTACCATGCCTGTCTACAAATTTATTAACTACTATGCACAATTTCCCAGATCTCAATTTAAAAAATAAATATGCCAATAACTCGGAAACAATAGGTTAAAATTATGAAAATATATTTCAAATGAAAGTTAGGTCTTTTTAAAAGTAGTACCTATTACCACCTTTCATTGATAAGTTATTTCTTATTTCAAAGATATATATAAATATGATCAAAATGATAGATATTTCCATATGTAAAGTACCCTCCAAGTCATTTCCCTGGAAAATGACATGCACCATTTTGTTTGTGATGTTAAACAATGCCTAGACACAACATTTAATAAAAAATGGTCAGAGGTTGATTTTGGGTTTTCCTCTTTTGGCCCTTCAATAAACTACCCTTAATTTTAGAGTTAGATATCTAAATCCAAAAACTCCTCGGTGAACCAACCTTATGAAAACTAATTTTTAGGTTAATTGGTAAATGGTTTAGGCTCTCGGCCCATATACAAACACACATGTAGACAGACAAGTGGCATTGCGAAAACAACTTTTTTGGGCTTAGAGGGTCATGAAACATCAATCAATCCATCAAAATATCTAATTAGATTTTTTTGAAAATCACAATATTTTTTCCGCCCAAGGGGTTGCGGGAAAGTAAAAAACTAAACTGAAGCACGCTGATCTGAATACAGATTTTATTTTACCCCTCCCCTTTTTTCCCCATAAACATTGGCTTGCATGATAACTGCCCATAAAAGTTGCAACATACTGTTCTAGACACCATAGTATCACTTCACAATAATCATTTTTATGAAAAATTAAATTTCATTCCTCTATACTCTCTCCAAAATGTCCAGAAAAAATGGTATTTCCTTCTTGTAAATCTATAAAATACAGGTAATTTTAAAATAACAAAATAGTGGCAACCCTAAATGTAAATGTTGACATGTTCTTCCTCAGTTAATCAGATGTATTTTGTGATCAGGTATTCTAGCGCAGAAGGCAGTGGAGGCCGGGCTCTCTGTGGCCCCTTACATCAAGACAAGTCTGTCTCCGGGGTCTGGGGTTGTGACATACTACTTGGAGGAGAGTGGTGTCATCCCCTACCTGCAGAAGCTCGGCTTCGACGTGGTAGGCTACGGTTGTATGACCTGCATCGGTAACAGTGGGCCCCTGCCCGAACCTGTGGCTGAGGTCATTGAGAAGGTATGCTCAACACAGGCCTATTCTAGGTATTATAATAAACCCTGAATAACTTTTAGCTAAAAATTTTACTTGTCGGTTGAAGAACAAATACATTACCTACTTCACTAGAATTCAAAACAAAATCTCTGTAATGGTTGGTTATAATTTGAATGTAATGCTCTCACTGTACTCGTGTTAGTTTCACCTTTTATTATATGCTTCGTATGTTGGAAGCTTGAGAGTATTAAAAGGTTACTGTAACCTGAGTATTTAGTAGCACACATGGAACTATAGTATGATTTTGGTAGGAAGAACAGTAGAAGTTAGTTACTAAAGTTACCAAAACAATTTTAATAGATTCATACATCAAGCTATGTTATCTGCAGCTGTTACTTTTTATAGATATTACCAATACCTATAAAATAACACTAATAATACGGTAAAATGTTATCAATGTTGACCACAATAAAATATGATTGAATTTTCTCTACTGTTCTTCCAACGAAAATCAGGGTATACATAGCCTATGTAGCAGCTAACCCTCAAAATGTGAGAACTACTGCTCAGCAGTTTTAGTCTCTGTTGGGAACCACAGGACCCTTGTTGCCATTGCTTCGTGGATTCAAAGATGGTGACAGGCTGAGAATGGTAGTATATATAAAATTATCCTCTTAGTGTCTCTCTTGAGGAAGAGTTGCTGACAATCTGGTGATTAGCAAGGCTAGTGGAGGTGTAAACATGTACTGTACCACGAATCTTTATAACAATAGTTTTCAAACTGGGTTCTACAGAACCAAAGGTGTATAAGGGGGTTCCATGAGTTGATTATGCGTCATGGCAGTAAAATGTAACCACTGCATCATGCACAGACATGCATTAGCATTGAGAAACATCACACAGAATATTCAAAGTGTGCTCAATGAAACAATTAGGAAAGTGAATTTTTATAAAATCCAGGCCCTTGAATTCTTGACTTTTCACTGCTCTCTGTGAAAAATTGGGGAGCTGATTCAATACTTTGTTCACACAAAATAAGATGGCTGTCTTGGGGCAAAGTTTTGGTTCGACTTTTCACCCTTCGAATTAAAGTTATGGTGTTTCTCTCTGACTTTTCATTTGCTCTGTCATCAAGACTGTATGATTCTGATTGGTTACAACGTTTTGTCTTATCTGGCTGATTCATTTTCAACTCTCAATAAACCGAACCTATAACTTCAGGATTCATGTTTGACAGTATGTAATTTCATTTCATGCCAAAATTAAAGCAAAGTTAAGAAAAATACAATTTTTAAAGTGTTGTGTAAAAAAACCTCATAGATCAGTGCTTCTCAACACTGTACTCTTTTTTTAAAAATCTGAAACTACTCTATCATCGAAGATTGCATCAGAAATAATAGAACATCTACAAAAAATACAAACTTCAATCCAAGAATATATTTCATATCCAAATGATGATATAAACTGGCTTAGAAATCCATTCACAGCAGCAATACATGATTTGGATCTGTCAGTTTAAAGATAAAAAGAACAGCTTATCAACACAAGAGCTGACACGAATCTAAAATACACTTTTAATCGGATGGTATTATTTAAAATTTTTGCCATTCTTAAAAGTGAGTATCCAAAAATTGTAAAGCGTCTTTAAAAAATCTTTTACCCTTTCCTACATTTCTTGTTGAGTTAGCATTTTCAAAATACATTCTCACTAAAACCAAGCAAACAAGTAGACTTAATCCTGAAACATATATTTGAATCCTGCTATCCAACATCAGACCTGACTTCAAAGAACTCATGTCTGGAAGATATACATATCCATCTCATTAGGAGCATATACATTTTAATAGTGAAAATAAAATGAAATAACTTTTAAAATTATCAAAATATGGAGAGAAAAAAATTGTATCAAAAAGTTGTTAAGTAACAATACATTTTAAAGTTATTTTATTTTTCTCATGCTAAATATCTAATATAATACCTTCTTCCAAATATAATACAATAGCCTCATAAAGCAAAAAAAGGTTTTTCCTTATAGAGATATATTTTATATTCACATCCAATATCCTTTTCCTGTGTTTGTTCTTTATGTTATACCTTTCACATGCTCCTATCTACGTGTCCTATCATGCCTTACAATTTTACATTTTTTCTTCTTTTTCTCCCTGTTTTAGGAAGTTGTGTTGCGTGTTTAATACTTCTCCCTGACGAGTTTTGATAGAATGAAACCTAGGTTGGGGGATTGGATGGTGACGATTGTTTATCTTTAAGAGGCAACCATTATTTCTTTGTCCAATGGCAGCAATGTAAAGTGTGAATTGTGTTCTTCTTTTCATTGTAAAAGCCATACTGTGTTTGTCCCTTATATATGTTTTTATCCACCTTTCCTGCTTCCAAATATAACATAAATGTAAGAAATAAATATGCTTTGTTTTAGGCTTAGGCCTAATTATAACATAAGCTTACTCCTAAAATATATACATTTTAGTTAAAGCTCAAAAACTTGTAGTGCAATGGTAGAGTGAAAGGAGATGAGACACAAACACATAGAGTTCCTCAGAAGGTCTCGTAGCTTTTATAGGGCTACATGTGATGAAATAGTTTTAGAACCACTGCCTTAAAGAATGAGTGGGCAGCTCATAACAATTCAGGCTTTAAACACTAGCAGAATTTCAACACTAGTGAGAAGGGGGTAAAAAGGTGCTCACCATATGGAAACACAATAGTTCGATGATCATAGTCACAACCAAAGACTTCTTAAATTGAATTTTGCTTACACTACTTGTATTGTTAGGTTAATTGAATAGATGGTGTGTCTGGGGTTGATTTGTTTACGATGTGGCTTTTAGTGAAGATTGTTGCAATTATTCTTGCACACCTCTCGTATTTTACCCTTTATTTATTAATTTGTGATATGAGTGTGTTGAATTGTATCTTATAAAACTATATAATTATATTTTAAATACCAAGAAACTCAATTTATTCTGTTTAGTTTTATATTATGAGGAGCACGAACACGACATTGCTAATTTGATCAGTTTAGCACATTTGCTGATTAATTAAGATTCTGATGGCGATTACTAACAAAAATAGAATAAAAAATACACAGTAAAATGTATACCAGTGTAGGCAGCTCTAATCTCTTGTACTATTTGACCCCAGTATGACCTGGTATGCAGCGGAGTGTTGTCTGGGAACCGCAACTTTGAGGGGAGGATCCATCCCCTAACACGCGCCAACTACCTTGCCTCACCCCTCCTGGTCATAGCCTATGCCATCGCTGGACGGGTGGATATTGACTTTGAGAAAGAACCTCTTGGTGAGTTAACTTTGATACGCTACAGTCACATTCACCGCTCTGCAATACATTTAAAATGGTGGTTTCTACAGGTAATAATCCACATAGGTAGCCACAATACAATTGATTGATGTAGAGGTACATGTTTGAATCTTGACCGAATATGCATATGATTTTACCATACCCACCTTAAGCTAATGTTGGCACCCCATGGTGTTGAAAGACGAATTAATAAACTCTGATTAGGTTTGTTTCAATGTTGCCTTTGGAATTTCCAGTATCAGTACTCAAGTGCTGATATAAAGTGTTTGGTTCAACTCTGGTTGAAGATATCACACACATAGTTGGTTCTCTGCAGGGCTGGCCTTACCAGATGTGGAACCATGGGCAAACTTTGTTTGTAGGGTCTCGAGCTACCTGCCTGCCCCCTCTCCACAAAAA
>CABFOV010003838.1:12962-38369 GCA_902141375.1 Timema poppense | reverse complement strand
CCACAAAAAAAAAAAAAAAAAAAAAAAAAAAAAGTCCAAAACTTAATTTTGGTTTAATGTTACTACAGTAGTTTGTCTCTGTATATCAATTTTAATCTGTATGAGGTATCAGGAAATGGGGTCTAAAAGTTAAATACATGCAATCATTAATTCTAGATGTCGTGTTTTTATACATATAGGTCGATCTATTCCCAACCCTCTGTTTGATTTTCTTCCCTAACTAACTTCATCTGTATAAAGGTTTAAAGAACAACTGTGCCAAATTTGAATTAAATTAGTTAATGTGTTTAAAAGTTATCATGAGACATATAAACCACAGACAGACGAATGCAAACCTGTGAAAGTAAAACAGAGAACTTACTTTACTCTTTCAATAAATCAAATCATGTGATTATGTTTTTATTTGTTTTTACACTCTAACAGTATTTGCTAGATTGCCTATATAAGGAGCCTACTATATGAGCATGCAATTAAAAATTCCCCACCCCCTTCCAATCTCACCTAAACAAGTGCGGGGGCGTGTGCGGCCGCACCGTTCATACACCCCTAAGGGCGGCGCTGGCTTTAAATCCCATATACTTAAAAGATAATACTAGACCTAGAAAAATTGAATATTAACTTTTTACACAAATCTTACAACTAGACAAAGCTTTCATAAACCATTTGTCTAGCATTTAGAAATTGCATATAGGTATCTTTAGACTAAATATGTTTGAATAAAGAAAATAAACTTATATTAGTTAACAATATTTAAATTGATTTAGTTTTATGATCCATGGTTAAAAGGGAGAGGAATTATCTGGACCATGCGGATTAGAAATTAAGAAGTAGCTCTCATTGTTACTGTTTGCTTCATCGCACGAAGAAACTAGCCGCTACACGTGGTTGACTAAAATAAAGTTTTAAAATTTGTTTTTAGTCTATTAGTTTGTTATCTCAAAACACTCACCTTTAGTATCTTCCAGATAAGAAAGACTGGTTCTAAACATGATCAGGCCCAGGGCTCACTTACAAATAACAATTATTGTATGAACCAGAAATTTAAATTGAAGACAAAATACACTTAGATAGATTTTTATTTGTTATATTTGCAGCAAACTTTGGTACATAAAAACATGTGTATAAGGGTGTGAAGTATGTTTTCTCTGTACCAATAGAATAAAGGGTTTTTGAGAATAATATTTGGGCCTAAGAGGAAGATACAACCAGGTTGTCCAGCTACATGGAAAACAGGAATTTGACTAAATTTCTGGAATTTACACATATTCACTAAAAAAATACACAACTTTTATTTACTATAGTCTAAATAAAATTTTTCTTCCCACTAATACACCTCTTTTAACACAGTTGAGCATACTCATTTAAATACTCAAGGTCACCAGGTGATATTTGTAGCTTTCCACCTCTCTTACACACGTCTTAAGCCAAATTGAGGAATGTTTATGTGCATATGCAGTAATTCGATTTCATTATGAGGAAAAGAAACTAATACATAATGTGTCTCACAACAATTTTAAACTGTGTTTATGTCGGGTGATGCCTTAAACCACAATTTATTATTTCAACTTTTGGTTTTTGAGTTGAAGTACTTTTATCACAAAAATATACATTTGCTTCAATATATTTTTCAATTTCTTTTCAATCCCTAAATTCTTTTCATTGGTCTGTTATTATTCCTTTGAAACCAACCAAACTAATTTTTATCTCACTAATATCTAACTTAGCTCTCACTACCTTACAGCCCATTAGCTTTGGCTGATACCCTTTAACCCCTTCTTATAGTGAGACAATATCAGAAGGTGGAGCCTCTGTGTGTTTAAAAATATTATTACATCAAGCTGAGATCTTAATAAAATAATATTTTTAATAGTGACGGGAAAATTTGAAAATTGGCTCTGGGAAATCTAGAACAGTCAGGGAATTTTAGAATACACTTTAGCTGGACACCCTTTTAAATAATGAATCTCTTCATGGCTTTTATGCATCCCCAAACATATTATGGATAGTCAAGGGATGCTGGCTGAGCTGGAGTGGTCTCTAGGGCATATTAGTGTGTAACAATATGTGTTTATCAGGCCGCAACTCCGCGGGCAAGGATGTGTTCTTGATAGACATCTGGCCACTACGCGATGCTGTGCAGGAGGTGGAGCGCAAATTCGTTATTCCAGCCATGTTCAAGGAGGTATACAGCAAGATAGAATGTGGTAGTCCCAGCTGGAGGTCTCTAGAAGCTCCAGAAAGCGCTCTCTATCCCTGGGATGATGCCTCAACTTACATTCAGCAGCCACCTTTCTTCAAGGATATGACCAAGGTTTGTATTTTAAAATCAATGAAAGAAGATTATTCTGGGACGACTCACTTTAAATTTAATCAAGTGCTATTATAAGACGTCACACAATTCATCTTACCTAAACATAAATACAGGTATTATCTTTTTATCTCTTTAAAAAATATGCACAATTGTTTTGGCATACACTTTTTAGCCAAAACTGACAATCATTGATTAAACTTTATAAGCATTTGCTTGGAATAAGGATGGTAAATCTGAATGTTTAAATTCCGCTCCGGACACACTGCCTGCATGACCACACTTAGCGCTGAGTGTTAATTTAAGTGAGATCTATAGTGGAGGTCTTTATTTTTATTTGTATTGCACTTGAGAAAATACTACCATATTTCTTTGATTCTAAGACGACATCAATTGTAAGGCTCACTTTAATTTTTCAGTACCACCAGCAGAAAAAGAGCTTTAGTTCCAAGAAAATAAATACAAATAAAACACTTATATATCTTATGTCTAAGAAATAATTGTATTACAGCATTCAATTTACTAACAACAGTAGTACCTTATTTATCAATAGGCACCTTATTCATCACTCCCTTCTGAATCAATATCATTCTGATTCTTCTGAGCTGTCTTTATCTTTACTGTCCCATGATATATCATTTTTTTATTCATCAAGAGCGTTGGTCAAAAAAACCTATGATTTAAAATGCTACAGATTCTAAGATGCCACAGACACCCCATTTTTATAAATGTTTAATTGGCAACAAAGTTTGTCTCAGAATCGAAGAAATATGATACTCTCATGTTTAGCAGAGAAGGCTCAGCTCTAACTTTACTTCAAAACAACTTCCAGCTGTTATTATTTTATTGATGCATACTTCTGCTTTTAAGTCCAATGCTTCACTGTAGTTAAAGTGGCTTGATATTCCTGATCTACTTGATTTCCTTTGGTGTTTCTGACATAAACCAGTGACTCTTTAACTGAGAATCAGTGGAGTTCTTACCTATGGCCACCACGAATCTGTAAAATTAGGAAAACACACTTTTTTTGTCCAGAAAAAGACGAGAAATTTTATATAACTAGAAACATTGGTTTGGGAAAAGACTGCTCACTACATATACTTTTCCCCATCAAGGTCAAATCATTGTGTTCTAAACTCTGACTAAATAACTTCAAACTAATCACAATTTATCACATTAATAGAAACGATAATTTAATCGCTTTATAGTCCTAAAATGTCTGGGGGAATGGAAAATCCTTCTTGAAAACCTTGAAAAAACGGGGAATGTTATGCTAAGAAATTAATGGCAACCTGATTTTTGGGATTCCATAAAAAAATATTAGACTACTTTGATTATTATTTATCGAAGAAGGTACAGCATGGAGGGAAGGAAATAAATAAAAAAGAACAAATACAGTATGGCTTTAATAATGAAAAGAAGAACACAGTTCACACTTCAGATTGCTGCCTCTGAATAAATAGGTAATGGCTGCATCTTGAAGAAAATAATTCGCTACCACCTAATACCTCATTAACCCAGCTTTAATTCCATCATAAAGGAGTGTAAAACTTGCAACAGACTTCCTAAAGAGGATATTGAAAACCACAAAAGAGGGAAAAAGAAAATTGTTAAATAATACTGGGGCACAAAACTAGAAATAGGTAAAAGGACGAAATAACATAAGAACAAACACAGAAATGTGAATACAAAATACAGTACAATCTCTTAATAACGGGCACCATCTGAAGTAAAAAAAGCGCGTGTTATTAAGAATTGTCAGTTATATGGGGAAAAAAAATAAATAAATATATATATTAAAAATAATAATTGCTTGAACACATTTTAATCTATATGAAATGAACCTAGATACAGTGGCTATTAACAACAATCTAATTACTGCTCTGTGCAGTATTGCAGGTTTATGTGAGAAAGCATTTACAAAAGCATGCCACCTATCCCTGTCTTGAGCTAATTTTATCCAGTCCACTTTATTACTCCCTATCTTTTTCGGTCCATTCTAGTATTAAACTCCCATCTGAGCATAGGTCTTCCTATTGTGTTTACTTATGAGTCAATACCCTGAACATGGTTCTAGATTATCCTATTCAGGCTGCATGTCCTGCCTACCATAATATGCGAGATTTGATCATCCTAACAATGTCTTGGGATGAGAATAGGGTATGTAACTCATAATTATCCATCCCCAGTAGCCTTACCCCTTTTTTGAGCAAGTTTTTGAACACCCTAAATTTCTTTATATCATGTAATATAAGAGACCATATTTCACGACTGGTAAAGTTATTGTTTTGTATATTCTGAGTTTTACATTCCTTGACTGCAGGTGAGATGTCAACAAATCACTGACCAAGTAATAGCGTGCATCTAGTTCTAATGTCCACTCTAATATAATTATTGCTAATTAAAATTGTTCCTAAGTATTTAAACTCATTAACCACGTCAAATGATATGTTGTTCGAAATAACTCTAAATTATCATCCCCAATCTGTGTTCTCTGTGTGATCATATTATAGGCATTCTTTTCAGCGGTGACTTTTAAAACTATTTCCGCACTAGGCTCTTATAAAATTTCTGCATTTCTTGCAACACTTTCCTTACAATTACCTAACAAAACTAAACCATATGTGTATCCTAGTAACTCAAATGTACCATTTAGTGTCAAGCCTCCTGTGCGATCTTATTAACCAAAGACCCGCCTCGGTGGCGTAGTTGGCTAATGCGCTTGTCGTGTTGAGCTCGACTGCTGAGGACGGGGAGATCGAGGTTCGAATCTCGGTCGGTAGTTGGCTAACGCGCTTGTCGTGTTGAGCTCGACTGCTGAGGATGGGGAGATCGAGGTTCGAATCTCGGTCGGGTGAACTGTGGGGGGTTTTTCCCAAATGGTTTTCCACTCTCCCTCCACGCAAATGTGGGTTCACTTCCTCTAATTAAACCTCCCAAATTCATAATCCATTAGTGTAATTAGTACTTAAAGCGTATAACCCGAACGGGTAAAAAGACATGGTGTTAAATATTATTATTATTATTATTATTAACCAAAGATACATTTAATTTAATGTAGTAATAAATTACTGGAGGACAAGTTTTAGCTTCCTCATCCCTAGCACATTAACGTAATTAGCACTTGTTTATACAACCCAAAAGGTTAACAGATTAAAAAAAAGTGTTTATTAATGAAAAAAAGTCATTCACAAAATAAAACTGAAAAAAAAAGAAGTTAGGCCTATCTTTGGTAAAAAAAAAAGGTGTCTGTGAAACACTGAAAAGAGGGAATTTTATAAAATAAGTTTTGTAGCTACCTTGAAATATTAGTATAGCTGTTATTTTTATTTTATTTAACTATGCCTTATGACCATTAGACTTTATTGTAAAAAAAACACCTTTTCCGCAGTTGAAAGCACTAGGATGGTATTTTTTTTTGCTGGAAAACTGTGATTGGAGGTTCATTATTTAGGATACAAGCAGTTCAGAGTACACTATAATCAGCTCTTAGGGATGATAGATGCTTGAAAAAACTGAATATACATTATGTAAAGTCATTCAAAATCTGTGGTACAGGAGCTGCCCTCTTTGAAGCCCATAGAGAATGCACATGTGCTGCTCAACCTGGGGGACTCTGTAACTACAGACCACATCTCTCCGGCTGGCAGCATCGCAAGGAACAGTCCTGCTGCTAGATACCTGGCCAAGAGAGGGTGAGTATTAATAGGAACAGTCCGATTGCTAGATACCTTGCACGACCATCACCGGTTTGTCAAAATGACAACATCGGGTATTACCAGCCCCTTATTTTAGTTGTATAATGCCCTTAAATAAATATGGTATAGTTTATAAAAATTAAGTACAAATTAATCTAAAATCTTTTGATTCCTTTTGGCATATTTCACAGGAGGTAGTAGACTGGTTAAGAATCCTAGTTTGTGTTTGTAAATATGTGGGACTTATTTATTTAAATTCTTAATTCAAATTTCTCAACATTTACAATTTCAATTCTTCTACATGAATCCAACCTCACATTAAAAAAATGTGTTTATTTATTTATATACATTAATGTAATGTGGTCAATAAAATCTCTGAGGCACGCTTATTGTACCCAGGGCAGGCATAGCACAGGTAGAAGTTCCGGAAAGACACAGCATATTTTGAAACCAGTCCTGAAAGAGACACAAGGAAAATGTATGCCATGGGAATGAAGTTTGTAAGGAGCATATTAGCTGTCACGAGGAGAAACAAGATTACGAATGAAGTTAATCGTTAAAGAGTTGGGATACAGGGAGTACATGATATAGTAGAAGAAGCAAAACTAAGATGATATGGGTGTGTAATGAAGATGGAAATAGAGAGGATGCCAAAGAAAATGTTGGAAATTAAGTATGTAGGAAAAAGATTGAAAGGGAGTTCAAGAAAGAAATGGGAGAAGCAGATAACAGAATGTGCTCAAGTTAGAGGAGAAGATTAGTGGAAGGATAGAGGAGGATGGAGGCATTTTACTAAACTGACCTGGCAACAGGCTTGACACAGTTGATGATTTTGATGAAGTTAGATGGCATATGAATTAGAGCAACTTATGCTAGATTTAGATTCCAAGTCAGACTCGGACAACAAGGTTAACAATGTAACGCTCAAAAACCTATTGGAAGTGAAGAAAAACTAGCAGTGCATAAAAGTGTGTGATACAGGTGCATAGGGACACAAGAAAATAATTGAAATATACAGAGACTGTTTGATCACAAGTTCAATTATCACTCTCATCACATCAACATACCCTAGACATACATTTATCTAACAACCTGTTTGTGGTTGAACCTTTAATACATTTGATGAAAGTAGAAAAAGCCTTATACTATATTTTATTCGAGAATTTTTCAACTGAAATTAATTATTTTTCAGACAACAATTCTAATTTTTATTTACCATGATGTATGGTAATTCTATAGACTATCCATCGTAGAAGTGGTGGTAACTGGAAGCTAGCAAAAGTTACCAGGTCTACTTTCATGTATCCATTCATCAAACTATATGATCTGCAAGACAATATGTTGAGCTGCTGTCACTTTTGGCAGTTAACACGTTTATAACAAACACTTTGAGTTCAATATCTTTTTTTTAAACATTTTTAATTCTTTTAAATATGAACCTAAGAAAATTTAGACCAGTTGGATGTTTATTTTTTGTGGAAGCGGCATTTTTAATTCACTAAAAACTTTTTACTAATAAGAGCTTCTAAAATTCTGCCTTCTCTTCATAAATTAAGATGGAGAATCAGATAAAATAAGGGAAGTTAATTATGGCATACAAACTGTAGTGTTCGAAATAGATAGCACAAGCTACTCGGTTTGGAACTCCCGGTTCTCTAATTATTTAACAGTAATACCCAGCATCTTCTCTTTACCACTACTTGGATCTACCAACAATCGCCACACGTTTTCTTCCATCTCTCTGCACCACTCTAACTCTAGTCAAACACACATCTGATACAGGCCTAGTCCTATCACTGCCATAGTCAAACCACAACACAAACAATGTTAATTTGTGTTCATGCACATGTGCTTACAAACTAAAAAATTTTTATTTTGAAATTAATATTTTGTATGGCTCTTTCTCTATAAAAATACTTAAATTTATTTTGGTGTCCAGTTATAAGAAGATAAAAGTGCGAATATAATACTTTTTAATTTAGTACTTAATGTAAAATAATATTTCTTGTTTCCACAACTGCGAAACAAAAAACAACAGTTTATTTATATTTTTTAGACTTTCAATAAGTTACAAAAAAGCAAATTATACAGTTAACCTTAGGGGAGTAATATTGTTAGCGTTTATTAACACTTTTGATTGATAATAGAGAATTAATAAGAAAATAATAACTCTTTCTATGTGAGTGACTTTAAACCAATGTCTGCAATAAAAATTGTCTGCTTGCTGTCATTTATCATCACTCACTTTCTATACGGTATTACTGGTTCATAACAAACCTTTCACCCTCTGAAACTTATTACTGTTACTTGATTGTTGTTGTGTAGACTCACCCCGCGAGAGTTCAACTCCTACGGTTCCAGGCGAGGTAATGACTCGGTGATGGCACGAGGCACATTCGCTAACATTCGCCTGGTGAACAAGTTTATCGGCAAGAGTGGACCAAAGACCATACATATTCCATCTGGACAATCTGTGAGTGGAAATTTACTAATTAATTTTTTTAGCATGCTCTTTGGGCAAGATGGGGTTAAATAAAAACAATAAAACTTTTCCACCTTTAATATTAGGAATATTTTAATTTTTAATGAGGTATATTTAGAACTTGAAAGTTTGATAACCAAACCTTATTTGTGCAATTCTAGATGCGTGAATTGAACATTCATTGTATCAGGAAGGTTTGTGTTTGGTTGAATATAATAACCAGAAATATAAGACATAGAAAAATGAGCAAGTTTAGTGACATGTTTGGGTTATAATTTATTATGATAAGTGGCGGCAGAACCTTATTTGCGTGGAGGAATTCAGAGGTGTGGCAATTAACCAAAACAGGTACCTTTAGTTTCTTTCACCCCTTCCCCCAAGTCTAAAAGGTCTCTCACACTGAACATTGTTTGACATTTGGATGCCCCTAGAAGTTATTTGGAGTTGGTTTTTAATCCTATTATATTCTAAAATATGAGGAGAATTGAAATAAATCTTGAGTGGGACAAATTTAGTCCAGGGGAGGTAATACCCTCCCCTTATTCTGCCACCACTGTATTTAATAATTCCAAAAGTCGATAGATAGGATTTTTTTGATTCAACTTTAACACCCACTATTTTCTATTCATCTTTTAAATTTAAATGTTCTAAAATATGTAAATTGTTTTAAGAGCCTATTTCATTGCGATCTGTTTACTGGTTTGAATGAGCAACTTATGTATCTTACGCAGCTTTGTAAATACATCGAAGGAACATGTAACTTGTTTTATTTGGTAACGAAAGAAAATATATCAATTTGACACCTGTATTTTTTGTTTTTTAATTACCCTATTTTGTATGATTTTTGAAACTATGATAATATTGACCAAGTTTTACATGGCCTAAAAAATGTAATAATTAATTGTTTCTAATTAAATAAAAAGAGGTATCACTCTTAAACTCTTTAGACCAATTTATTAAAAGAATATTTATAATCCAAAGCATAATAATTGAGTAATTTGTTATATTTACTTAGAAGCTGTAACACTAACAAATAACCCCTGGCTACAAGGTCTGTCTCAAGACAGAACACTGAACCTAAAATGGGGTGCAGCCAAGCGTCTAAGCTCCACCCATCTGTCTTGTTACTACACCTCACGAGACGAGACATTTATACGCTAATCACTACTTACAAAACAAGCCAAACAATAGGATGTCTGATTCATTAACAATTTTTATTTATAAGCTTTTCCATTAGCCAGATATTTATTTCAAATAATATTTATTTACAAGTTTGGTGTATTTAGAAACTAAACCATCATTCACTTGTATAAAGTATGGGTGCTCGGCAAGTATAGAGAGAATAATTGAGGATTGAACCAACCAAATAAAATAATTCTACTTAGTAGTAAACCCATAATACTTTATAGGAGCCAGAAAGGGAGCAATGAGCTCAAATAATCATTCATATTTTGAATTTACAGATATTAAAAATAGTTTAAACAAACCTTTTGATTAAGTAGCCGGTACACCAAATCATTTTTATGTTCATTATAAATTGCAAAATCTCTTAGTCATGTTATAAAGTTATTTTTAAGAGTTTGAGTGTTCCACGTACTTGTATGTTTTCATTTTTCAAATCTAAAAGGATTCTTTTAGCCAAACTTGCTACATAAATAAGACACATCAAGGACCCCCTTCCCCTACGTTGATATTTTAACATCTTCTTAGTAGTGATCTAAAAGGGTTTTGTTTACAATTTTGGGCATAAAATGTATAATAAGAAGCTCAGTTACTATTATCATAGCAAGCTAAAGGTGTCACTATATCCATATAATTTCAATCCAGATTTTTCCATAAAACAATCTGGCGTGAAATATTTTTATATAAGTACAGAAAAAGAATATTTTAATTTGCCTAAAGATTTATAAAAATAAGGCAAACTTGTATTAATGTAAATCAATATTTAGTCGAGGATATTGTTTTTAATGTATCGTGAAGGTTATATCAAAATTATGTTTGAAGATTTTCTTTTATAAACTCGTCAGAGCTATCCACAAACTTAACCAATGGGGTAGGGATGGTTAAGCTACAAGAGAGAAGACATGAGTACAATTGCATTTCAAGAGAATGGGAAAACATTTGTATAAAAAACTTTTAGTAAGGCGGGTGGAATTTGAATTCTCTGTCACCACCCAACAGCACTAGACGAGACTGAATCCTCTATCAACGTGCCCACTAATGCGGTTATAATTTCTTATAAAATGATTAATTATATTCAGAGACAGGTACATTCACATGTGATTTTAAACTCTGGGAGGTGGCAAAAATTATGTTCAAGATGTATTACAGCTACCAGCAAAACATATCCACACACCCCAAGAATTGACGTTCTGAAGTATCCACTCCAGGGTAATATGTTGGAGAGAGCTCCCAGAAACATTGTAATCCCCTGTTTCCCCACCCTCCCCCGCACCGTCAGCCTTCTTCCAAGTTAATAATCTCCAATCACACACATGCGCCCGGCACCCCATGTTAGTTTATTTGGTTTTACCTGCGGGTCAGTGCAGTATCCATTGTGTTATAAATTTTGTTTATGTGCATTATTGTAAACTACTTTATGTGTTTTTACTTTCTAATCTAAAAAGAAAGTATTGTAATCGTGAACGCTTTGACATCTAGATTTTGATGAATCTTTACATTGATTCGAAACCCAAAAAAGTATGTTTCACAATTCTGTCCACCTTTCCCTGGGGATACAGCCAAATTAATTTAATGTATTTTTTTCCGACTATATATTTATTCTAGACTTTGCCTGTGGAGCTAAATTAACTTGGTATTTCCAGTGAATAATCCAAACTACCAAAAAACACAATTTAAGACACATATGAGAAGAGGGAAATGTTTTATATGTTGACGCTACACATTAACGACAACCTAAAGGCCCCTTACACACGGTGCAGTTTTTTGACGTGGCTGTCTACAGCACGGCACCATATAGGTCACATCAGATCACCGTGGTGACCTACAGCACATACACGGCATGGCTAGAGTGCAAGCAAGTCTCATTACACACAGCACAGTTTTTTGCTGTGCCCGTACATTGCTATGGCAGGTTGCCATGGTTTATGGTACAGACGGCAGGGTAATGGCAAGGCAAGATGACAATTTATACAACATTTTAAAAATAGGTTTACAGTTATCCCTAAGTAAGTTTTTCCTCTGAAAAACCAACATATTATCTTGATGATCATAAAATACACTCTTCTTAGATAAATTAAAAATAAGGCTGTACTGACTATTTAAAAAAAAAATCCGGACATTCAAAGATAAATCAGTTAACTACTTTACTTTCTCGCTACCTTATAGGTAGGTATATAAAAGAGAGTATTGTAATCGTTGAAAAAAAAAAATCAGATTTTAATGAATGTCGACATTTTATGACCCCTTAAATCCGAAAAAGTTTTTTTTTAATGCCGTCTGTCATTCTGTTACTGGTACTAGGGCCTAGTAGATCATTTTACACCGATCAGGCTGAAACTTAATATCTACAGATTTTATAAAATTCTTCAGATTTTTTTTAGAAAAAGAAAAAAATCAAGTTGCTCAAAATCTGCTCTAACTATCTTGAATATATTTTATAGCTTAACATTGATAACAATTATAAATAAAATGACTATTCTCATTTTCCCATAAAAATGACTTTAAGGGTTCTATCCTGATGCATAAACTTTAAATTTTATTCATACCATCACAACATTGAGATACTAAATACCTTATCATTGCAAAACTGTAGTACTATTAAAAATTAAAAACTTATGTTTGAAATATATTTATAAAACCAATAGTTTCTGAGATATTGTCAAATATATTATTACAGTTTTGTAAGCTTTAGTTGAACATTCAGAATAAAGTCTTAACTCAATAATTATCTAGTGCCATAGAGTAAGTAAGTCTCTCAAAAAGCTTAGGTTCTTTTTCCTTTAACCCCTTAGGGCAAATGTTTGTACAGCAATGATCTATCCCTATAATTTTATACTCAATAGTTACTTTTTTTTTGCACTGTGTCTTACTACCCATTCAACTTATATACTGTTAATTTACTTTTTTTATTGGTTAAAATAAAAAAAAAACTGGTAATATAACGGCAATGCGATGACCTGAAAATGCACAACCACTAATAACATTTCTAAATTTTAACCGAAAGTTCAAATTTTAATACAACTTGTTGACCCTTGTGAATAAAATATACATTTTTTTTATTGGTCCAACTATACAAATGAGTACTATAATTCTTTAGAAATAAAATTATGATATTTAAAACTGGGGTAACAAAAGTTTTACTCAAGTATAGCGCAATTTGTGCTCGGGTTTGCTAGTGTAGATTGTTTAGTTTCAAATATATTACGAGTTTTGATTAAATATCTCCAATTTTAGACATTGGAACGAGTCACTTTGTGCGGAGTTCCGTACAATTTTTTGTTCTTGTGAATGTGAAACTATATATTCTTATTTGTCATTTAAAACCATTTCCAGATACCCCATTTGAACTAAATCGTGAAAGGCATTTTTGATATATATCAAATTTTCATAAGTAAACTATGCCTAAATTAATTTATTTAATAAAAATTAGCACACATTATTATTTGTTTTGTTAAAATAGTTTCCAGATACCAATTATGAACAAAAACTTAAAGCTGTTTTATAAAAAAAAAATGGTCAAAAATAAATTATTGGTAAACTAACCATTACTGAATCATAAAAATTTTATAAATTCTTGATGAAATATTAAGTTTATAGTATTTTGTTTCTACATTTTATGACGTAAAACCTATTCATGAAAATTATGTACTTGTCATTTTGGGAGAATAAGTTTTTTTCCTATCACCGAGATGGTTGCTTTCTCTACTTTCTCCTGTATTCGAACATCCTCATAACATGACCATTCCATCTCAGCCTTGCTTCCTCTACTATCTCATGTACTCCTTGTATCCCAACTCTTAATAGGAAAATTTCATTCCTATTCCCATTTCCATTTCAGGAGGATGACAGCTAACATGCTCCTCACAAACTTCATTCCCATGGCTTACACTTTCTTAGTCTTTCTTACATTCATTTTTAGTGTTTTTGCTTCATAGATTTATACACTCATATGACCATTTATCTCGTTTCATTTAAATCCTCTGACCTGCAAAAAAAACAAAACATAAGTAATCAGGATTGGAAAACACACTCTTCCATGTGGACAAAGTTGTCACTCTTATCTTATTTGTTTTGCCAGTGTTGTGAAGGTTGGATTTAAAATCCTGACCAGTGTGTACTAAGGTGATTTTTCCTAAAACTTTTCCTATTATTCCTCCACATAAATCCAGATACTGTTAATTTAAATCCTACTTACCTCTCTCCTATCTTTTTAGTTGTAATATGATTACAGAAATCCCAGATGGCTAACAACAACAACAAAAAAGTTTTGTTTTATGGGAAATCTTTGGATGTGTTGATTGAACATCAACTGGGAAACATTAAAGCTAGAATGTAAACTTTCTATATGGATGGATATCACTGATTAGCTTTAAACAAAATTTAAAACGAGTATTTTAATTCATGCGTGTCACAAACTTATATGTAATGATTATCTACAGGATTAATCCTAATACTGAAATCAAATCACTTTCAATTAAGTGTAAAATGACAACCTGTACAAGGAACTCGACTTCATAACCCTAAACTTTGTACACCAATGTTCTACCACTAAGCCATCCTGGTTCGTCTTGTATCAAAGTCACTCTTTCAGTTGTTTTATTGAGTCTTATTGTGGAAACTGGTGAATGCATCATCCACTCAGAGCATATCACAATTAGACATAGTACGACAACTAGTGACAGATGTCCCTGAATGTGAAACTAACCAGGGTGGCTCATTGTTAGAGCATCTACGCGCAAAGTCAAATGTTCTTGGAATGATTCCCTGGTCCACGCTTCCATTTTTTACTTGATTGAATTTATAATTAACCTAGGAAATGCAAACATTTTTAGGATATTTATTAATTATTAATCTTAACTTGCACTGATGTACCACATAGTCTAAGGCATCAGACTAGCAATAGATTGAATTTCTGGTGACAAGAAAACTGAGGTTCAAATCTCTCCAAATGGACTGGATGTAGTTTTTCGAGAGCTTATTATCACTTTGATTTCCCTGTCCTCTGTCTTCTCTAATGCAGGTACACTGCCTCTTTAATTAGTGTCATATTTTAATTTCTTAAATTAAGTGGTTTTATGAATCCTGTGTTAAAACGTACCAATTTAGAAACAACACATGAACACAGTTATAATTAACCTGGTATATCTTAAATAAACTAGGTTTGTGTAATAATGGAAAATAATAAACCTAAAGCAAAGAATTAAACTAATAGGGGAAAATTGAATGAAGAAATACCTAATGTAGAGTAGCTTAGTGTTTTTCTTATATGTATTCCACTATATTTGATTGAAGCAATAATGGCAGTGTATAACAACTTTATTTTGTGTTTCAATGTGTGGATGACTGTCAACTATGCCTATAGAAGACAAAATGAGGGCACAAAGTTTATTGGATTCTTCCCACATTTTCTCCTCTCCCTAAGTGGGCTTTCTTCATTCATTTTTTATTATTTTAATTTTCCTTGATGTCTATTAATTAACATTATTAAATATTATAAAATAATTTAGTGATTGGGCCTCCTCACTATAAAAAATCAAATAGTTTATGAAAATTTGAACCCTTTTTTCCTGTTACATTGAGTGTAACTTCTTGCCTGTTACATTGAAGGTATCTTCTTGTTTTATCAATCTATACTTTGATAGTATAAATGTATTGTACTGTTGTTTGAAGTGTAAATGAAACTACTTGTAGTGATTTGTGTTGTTTCATTATCAGTTGGATGTGTATGATGCCGCAGAGCGCTACATCAAGGACAACATCCCCCTCATAGCTTTGGTGGGCAAGGACTACGGATCAGGATCCTCTAGGGACTGGGCGGCCAAGGGGCCCTTATTGTTGGTATGGGAAAACTTTATTAACATCTCATGGTTTAGTTTTGGTGCTTTGAAGGTGATGTAACCCTTAATAGAAGCGCCAGGAGTGGTTGACAGATTTTTAAACCTGTAAGGCTGGGTTTATATTCATTTATAACTAAGAGTGAAGTGTAGATAATCATTGAACTTGCGACGATACACTAGCTTATGATTGTGTTAATTTACTCGTTTGTTAATAATATTGTAATGTGGGGCGCACGTGACCTGGAAGGGTTCATACGTGAACGTGTGAACCACGAGTTCTTTTAGAGATATTGGGGTATGCTGCCGACCAAACACGAATGAAAATGCCCACGGAATATTCAAGGTTTTAATTATTAAAATTACCACATACATACACACACTGATTAACTATATATCTAAATTAATTATAACTAAACAAATAATTAAGTAAAATAAAAATACCCTTAATAAAGTCTTTAACTTAATAAACTAATAGAGAACACAGAGATGTAAGTAAATTGTAATAAACAAATTAACAACTATAAAACACCTAATAACTATTCAAATATTTAAAAACAGTCACAAAAATGTTCATTAACACAGGGTCCACAAAAACAACAAATGTAACTTGTCCCACACACGATACACGGCGGTGATCCGCTATACACAAGCGCCGGACTCGCTGGTCCACTCCCGTGCCGTACACACTACCCTGGCACACGCCACACGAACACTGGACTCGCCAGTCCACACTCTCGCACTGGGAACTCCCGGACTCATTAGTCGCGAACCAAGAACTGAGTCTCTCGCTACCGCTGAGGGCGTATATATAGGAGTGGTGAGAGCTAAGGGTCTGGAATCCTCCATTTCTAGAGTAAAAAAGGATTCGGACACCTCCAGACGTGTCTCTGTCCTCCCCCCACACCCTGTTATCCCCCAGTCAAGCGAGAAGGTCGCTGCCTACCTGCTAGACAAGGAGGGAGACAGAGAGAACAAGGAGCGCAGCCAGGGCACACAACGAGAACACGCTGGTCCCGCTGTTATACACTAATCTTGTTACACCATGTATGAAATAAAGTGTATCGAGCACAAATAAAAGTAAAAACACCAACACATTTTCACACACTTTAATATTTTGATGCTATTATAGCATATTCATGAGGAACGTTGCAATAGTACACTACTTTTATGTAACCCAGATGTGCAATGTTGTTGTTATCTTCGTTGTGGCAGAAACCTCCTTTTCGAAAGCGATTGGGGATAGTGTTTTGTGTCACTTGGCCCCACGCACTATTACACATTCAGGCAGCTTGGAGAATATCAATTTTAACCTTTCCATTCTTATCACTGTAAGCATCCAAAAGAATATTCTGGACCACAAGACTTGAAATTTTTATTATTAGCAAAAAAAAAATAATCATAAAAGTGACATTTTAATGAGCTTATATTTCCCCAAAATAAGCCTCTGTAGCGTTAATTACCCGAAAAATGTAAGAATCACATTCATAATTTTGAAATATTTCATATTTTTTGTATTCGGCTTGTCGTCCATGCTCTTTTGTTAAATTTATATTTATTTGTTTTTGTTTTTACATTTTTAAACATCCAGGGATGGTTGACTTACCAATCATTAGCAATGTCAGTTTTTCTGAACCATCCATATTTGCCCAAATTTAAATCATTATACGTTCCTTGCCACCACTGCAACGTTTGTTACGGTATTTAAAGCCATTGCATTATCTGGAGTACTTTTATAGAATAATCCAGTCTCATCGATGTTAAAAATGTTTTTGGCATTTCTGTCTTCAATCATTTGGGCAGATATATTTTTCACGCATTTGCCACTTTTAGGTCCCCAAATCCACTTTCCCCACAAAAAGTTTTGAAGGAAATGTTATTCCTTTTTTTTAAAAAATCCATCATGCCAACAAGTGCTTGCTTTAATGTCGACTTTTTCTAAGATTGATGTGAGTTCTTCGTCACTAACAAGAGGTCCACTTAACAGAAAATTCTTGTCTCTTGCCGGTCTCCAAACCACTTAAATATGCACTAGTCGCCATCAGGATTTTTCGGTCCCCTCAGTTTTTTTCTCTCTTTGTCACCGGACTTGGTAACACTGTTGAAATTTTTTTTTATATTTAAAAAAAATAAGTTGAAAATGTATTCAGTGGAATTCCAAAGTATTTTGCTATCTCAGACTTCTTATTAATTTTTTTTCCACTTCCCTATTAACAGCCACCTTTTCAGCAAATGTCCATGTTTTATACTATGTATGTTTTTGTTTTGACAAAGACATGACAAACGAAAACAACAACACAATACACTGCACTCACTATACAAGTAACACAAAGACTACACTCATTCTGAGAATGCAAGCAAACTGAATAGCCACAACAAGTGACAGGGGGCATAAAACAATGATGTGAAGCAGCAAATGCTGTGTCATGTGACTATCATTTGATGCTCGCCCAACTGATCTCTCTGCCATTACGATATTGTAACACAAAACTTTAGTGCACCTGCACACAAAGAGCCTTCTATCCACACAGCAACAGTCAAGCAGTAAATATGTTTGATTTAAGGTTGTTTTTCATCATCTTTGAGAAAATTTTACTTTGAATTAAACAAAATAAGTTTGAATTACATGTGGTTTAAAAAAATTGTTTTAATAGATGGTTCAAGGGATTAAAGGACAATTTTGAATCAAACATGAATTTGAACTATATATGTTCAAATTATACAATTTTAACTGAACCATTTATTTTTTGGGTAAAAGCTCAACAGTCACGTGCCTCATAAAGCGAAAAGAGGTTTTCCTTACAGAGAAATACTTAAGAATTTGAAAAATAAAGATTTTGGAAAGGAATTAAAAAAAAGAAAATGTAGCTGATATCGAACTGTTATCCCTTCAATGCTGCTTCGGGGTAACTGGTTTTGTCTAGTCGAAGTCCAGTCTCCGGGTGACGTTTGTTTTTAGGCGTCGATCTCGCGGGTCCAGTGGGTGGGGGGGTAAGGAAGGGAGATGGGGAGAAAAACATAGGCGGGTTCTGGGTTGGCTAGGGTATTTAAATGGTAACCCTCAGGGCTAAAAGGGGAAATTGGAATAGATGGGGGTTGGATGGTCGGTGAGAGGGGAAGACGAGGGGACGAATTAGTTAACTCGGGGGCAGGGACTCTTGGAGATGCTGCTGCGGAGTGTTGGCGTTCGGGGGTCTGGTGGTTGCAATCGGGATCGTAGAAGATGGGTCCACGGGTGGAGTATTGTTTGGTTGCCGCTGTCTTCTTTAGGGTCCTCTGTCTGAGGGCCTTGCTGGCTGGCCGGTGTATCCCATCCCGTGAGGTCACCGTCGGAAGGGACGATCAGGTTGGAGGGTGAGAGTACAGAGTCCTGGTAACACGGAGTCGCGGTGGGAGGTGTTGATAAAGTTCCGGTAACGTGAGTCGCGGTGGGAGGCAAAGGAACTGTCCTGGCAACGTGAGTCGCGGTGGGAGGCAAAGGAACTGTCCTGGAAACGTGAGTCGCGGTGGGAGGCAAAGGAACTGTCCATGCAACGTGAGTCGCGGTGGAAGGCAGAGTAACAGTCCCGGCAACGTGAGTCGCGATGAGAGGTAAGGGATGGTTGCGGAGGGATAGGGAGTGACGATGAAATTGCTCTTTCCAAAATGATGACAATTTATTAATGCTCTTTCGTACCGGTGGTTCCCAAGGGTGGGTCATCACTAAAAACAGCTCCAGAAATCACCGTGTTATATTCCCTCCACTGCTGCCTGGCCTTGTCCAATGGGGGAAACAGGGGCTTCCCATTGGTGCGGGAAAACGTGAGAGACAGTGTCCTTCACGCGAGCCAATAGCGAGCGCTGGCGCTGTGTACTGAGGTGGAGTCGTCACAGACGGCTTAGAGAACATGGACTGTGGGCCTGTCCAGGCAGTAGGGAAGGTGGTTGGAGTGGCCGGTGTGAGTACGGAGGAGAGATACACAGGCTGACTGAACAGTGAGGCACATCAAAGTTAGCCTATATAATGTTTTATTGAAAAATGTTGAAGTATGGAAAAATTATACCTCAAAATATAATTCAGTAAATAAGAGATATTTAGAATAGATTGATATTCTGTTTTTTGACTGTGATGGTTAGAAATAGCAGTGAATATTTAGTTGCTTTTTGCTTGTGTTTTGAGATGGCTAGCACAAACACTCTTTATCTCAATATTCAACACAGTGTTGGGAGTCATCGGTCAAAGTCTTCCAGGTAACTGGACTTATGACTTGATTGTCATGTTCCAGCCAGTCAGCACAAACATGAACTACATTCTACATTTATTAACTAAGATACCATTTCCATGTTCAAGGCACACTATGAAATGTAGATAAAATAACCAAAACTATGAGTATGATATTGAACTTCTACGATTATATTATATTTACACTTTTACTTGCATTGATTGATAAGGCTCGACCGATTTATAAACCAGAGAAGTCAATAAAATTTGATTACCTATTGTAATATTTTTTATATATAGCAGTCTGCAAAAAAAAAAAAATGTTTAAAGCTCAGTTGGTACTTAGAGGATTATGATTTCTCAAGATAATTAACAACATTATTTATTTGGGTTGTGGTTTGCAGGGAATCAAGGCTGTGATTGCAGAGTCATTTGAGCGTATCCATCGATCCAACCTGGTGGGAATGGGCATAGTGCCCCTGCAATACCTCCCAGGACAGAATGCAGAGTCCTTGGGACTGACAGGCAAGGAGAGGTTCACCATTGACATCCCACCAGACTGCCGGCCGTTGCAAGAGATACAGGTCCATGTGAGTTGAAACGATTTCATCACATACATTGGAACTAAACACTACATTAACTGAGATATCATTTAAAAGGGCTAGGATATATGAAAAACTAATTAACAATTTATTGTTTTCAAACTTAAGATATTTAAAACTTGTATAAAATATGTTAAACTAGAAAACTAGCATTAGTTACTGTTTAATTTTGGAATTATGTTGGTTAACTTGTCTAAAGTCAATTTTGATCAACATTGCAATATATATTTGACCAAACTTACCACATTCAAATTAAAAAAGCATTTATTCATGTTGCCTACTAAAAATATTATTTTGACCATCTTATTTTTTTTATTTTAAAGTATTTGTATGAGTATCAACTTTTATGCATTATAAATTGAAATTGAAATAAATTTGGTGATAAGATATTTCTAGTGAAAGCCCTTATAATGCACATGCACAACTGCACATAGAGAAATGGAATTGGAACCGAGGAAGTGATCATGTGCTTTTATTACATTAAGAACTAATTAAAAAAATATGAAATATTTCAAATTTATGAGTGTGATTCTTACATTTTTCGGGTAATCAACGCTACAGAGGCTTATTTTGGGGAAATATAAGCTCATTAAAATGTCACTTTTATGATTTTTTTTGTTGCTAATATTGTTAGTGTAGTTGTAATGTATTTAAAGACATTAGTGTTGACACCATTTTGATTATTTTGTCTCATATTTTTATTTGAGTGTTGTAGTTATTTTCAAATCATGTTTCCTTAAAGTGTTAGTTATAATTTAAAAAACAAAATTGCCACTGTTCTAAACTTTTTTTTCAAAAGTATTTACTATTTATAAATATGAGTTTCATTCTTATTTTAAGAACATTTGATTTTCACATGTATTTTTAAAATCTCACATTTTAAAGATATTTACATTTTATGTTTGTTTTCACAGGTGACATTTTGAATATACTATTTTACTTTTAAAATATCCAAATATTAATCTTAAGATTCTAAAATTATGAATATACTTGTATTGACTTGAACTGTAATATATTAGTTGGACAGATTCCTAAACTAATTTATTACAATTCCTGAACATATTAAATAACCATAGCACGCTTAGATTCACCTGGAGCATTTCACAACACCATGCAACACCTTGGATTTGAAACTGAACCTTCATGAAGGAAAAATAAACAACACAGTCCACACTAAAGCCACCAACCATCAACAAACCTCCATTTCCAAAGCAACCATCTTCTTCATGTAAGGTTTCTACCCTGGCTATAGCCTAGCTACCAGTGCCAAACGTATTTGTTCTGAGGAAGAAGACCTTAACAAGCAACATCAACAACGCTTCAAGGCTTTCACATCCAGAGGATACCCTAAACACATAATCAACAGTCAAATAAACAGAGCCCTATCCATTCAAGAGTATATCAAGAAACAACCTTCCAATGACATACCGCTCAACACCCAGTATTATGAAGGACTAGACAAACTCATATTTATCCTAAACACATACTACAATATCTTGACCTCATCATCTCTCACAAAATCTTCTCGGCAGTGCTATAAGTATCACATTCAAACTCCCCCTAATCTTCGCAACATTAAGGTTCTTATCCTTGCAACAAACCAAGATGCAGTACCTGCAAAATTAACCAACCTTCCACCTCATTCATCAGCAGACTCGCACAAATTAAACCCCCCATGAAAGGTCACTTACTATGACTGCTCCACAAACATTTTTATATACCAGCTACAATGAACTAGTGCTTTGCTGAATATATTGGCTTCACCACAGGAACACACTAACAACGAATGAATGGTGATCGTTTTGATACCAACCATAACAACCTTGACAAACCATTAGTGCTTCATACCCAAACACATAATTCAGAATTTTACTCATGCTATAGTACTAGAGCTATACAAGCTCTCCCCAATAGCTGCAATGCTTCATAGTGCAAGGGCGAATCCAGGGCCTGTTGTCAGGGGGAGTGTTCGTTTTCATAAGACCTTTTTTTTTTTAACACAGCATCTTACTATCTGTTTGGATTATAAGCCTATATACTAATCGTTTAGGAATTAAGAAGGTTTAATAGTTAGGAAGTGCATCCACATATGTGTGGAAGGAGAGTGAAGAACCACCCATAGTGCACCTGACCGGAATTGAACCCTGATCTTCCTGTCCTCGGCAGTCTAGTCCAACACAAGAATAGAGCGTTAGACCATGGGGCGACCAAAGCAGGTCATAAGGTTTCTTAAGTATACATCTAATAACTTTAATCAACAAGAAAATAAGAATTATAATTATTAATAATAATATAATTATTCAATAAAAATTAATAAATATGTATCATACATAGGCATAATTTTTTTATAGAAATATTATGTATTTTATCACAAAATAATAGTTTGTGGTTATATTAAAATTAGTAATTTTACTAGTATAAAATTTCAGATTTAAACCACAAATTCAAATCTGTGATTACCACTATTAATGGTTTAAAAACTTGTTTATTGCTCCCGGAACATTACGGTGTGGATGTAATAAGGCACTTGACAGCGGGTATGGTACAGAAAATAACATTAATTAAAATTAATTTAATATTAAAAAAATGTTTTAATAAACCAGGATTTATTTCAATATTTAGTCTAACATTCATATATGAATATGGGCAAAAGTTCTATCAGTTATCGGCAAGCTAAATATTAAATCACATGTTCAGTTATTTAAAAAAATTAGGAATAGCCTCATAGATAGATAGATAGATAGATAGCTAGCAATAAAAATTCAACTTACCACTTTAAATTATTTCATGTTGCAAGATATCAAGAAAATCAGATGTACGCCCTTGGCCTCGACACCACTTTTGTGAGATGGAAACAGTCACTAGTTTTAACATTATACAGTGCTAAACAAAAGCTGCAACTTGAGCTGTGTAGGTGGAACTTGCTAACCGATATATAACCAAAACCAGCCCCCCCGGTCTCAACCTTAGATAATAACCATCTCTCCTTTTCTTCCAAGCAGGCTTACTCAAACCAGTCTTTAAGAGGCAATCATTACCTCTTTGTCCATTGGCAGCAGTGTAATGTGTGAACTGTGTTCTTCTTTTCATTGTAAAGGCCATATTGTGTTTGTCCCCGAATTATATGTTTCTATCTACCTTTCCTATACCTTCTTCCAAATATAATTAAAACCAGTGTCAGTAATTTCTATACAAACAATATAAACAGATAATATTATTTTATAATTTAAAAATTAAATATATTATAAATACAATATTCTATCCCCTTACCAAGAGTAAAGGAACAAGTTTAAACAGGCAACTGCAGAATCCAAGCCTAAACTTTTTTTTAAATCAAGTAACAAGCAACAACAGTATCTAAGTGACCATCATTATTTAAGTAGTCATGCTACCATAGTCTAGTCCACTCTCTTTTTTTTTGACTCTCTTCTGCTAAAGAAAAGGGCTGATGTACCCCAAAAATTATATAATTATGTATCTTGTTGTGCTTTAATTGTGAACTTTGTGAGGCCTACGATCTTCTGTAAAATGTGTAGACCTTTCAATGTTTAACCTAAATTCAAGAAGAAAATGCAAGTACACTAAAAATGGCTATCCTGCATGTTTGCCAAGAAGACTTATAAAGAAGATTTATTCATTAAAGGTTAATATATTAGCATTGTTACAGATATAAAACGAAAATGTAACCACATTAAGAATCGGTTCATTCGACATTGCTTCACTACACTAGCTTATGCTATAGTGTGATGGTATATAGCTAGCTTTGTTCTTAAATATAAGGAGTACAAGAGAAGAATTTCCATCTCGATTCAATGAGTACTTTTTGAGCTTGAAACAAACGAACACACAAATACAGACTGATTTAGAGTTTTAGAATAATGTATATACATAAGACAAAAGTTAAATACAATAATTTACGATTGTTGGTCAAGGCCCAATTGAGATATACAAAGTAATAATGTCCAAATGAATCTTGAATGTACATTAAGTTTGATGAAAATCAGCTGATAATTATTTTCAATAGGTAGACTGACAAAGACCCACTTATCTTAAATTGGCTGATGTTTTAATTCCAACCAGTTATTGTTAACTAGTGTCATGTCACTTAACACCAGGAGGCTCAAGCACATGTGTATATTAGGCCTGTACTAGAAATAAATACATTTGTACTAAACTAATATACAAAAAATGGAATACTTGAGAAATGGCCAGGCCTCACAGTCTCTCCACTTACGTGAGGCAAAAGATTTTTTTGATGATAGAGGCTGAGCAAATGCCATCGACAACTTTGTATCAGGCAGAGAAACTCTCAATTGTTGTTTTTCTCTTAAATACAGTAAGCACTTTACAATGGACCTATTTGTGGTTTTGTTTTGAGTTTGTTCACCAGTTGAAATATAAATTTGTGCAGAGATTTTATGTCTTCTAACCTTGTAAATTACCCCTGCATTGATTGTTGATAGGCCAATAATGTTGTAGAAAACACGCACTGGCCATCTCCGAGAAGCAGCTCTTACACAGTACCTATGAGCTGATTTTGTTAACACAATATTTTCTGGAGTTATGTAACTCAACTATTTTTGGAAGCTTCTTCTCATTTGCACGTATCTCAACACTTAGGTGGAGCATGCTCAATAGCAGGGTGGTATTCTATTTATTTTCCTGTTACACAGTCAATGTAATGTCCTCCTGAGCCTTGAGGACAGAGTTTTAGATGTCTTCACAGACTTTTGGTGGGATTTCTCTCTCGGTGTAGTTTACAGTCTGTACAATATTTTTTTCCTCTACTTTGTTTTTGCATAAAACAATGTGTTTCAATATGTGTTTATTTGTGTTAAATGATTTCTTAATTTGTACATTATTAAAAGAAAATGTTAACCTTTTATTCTTATAAAATTCATACATTCAGTCAAGTGTTTAATTACTGGCCTGAGGTCTGGTTGTTAAGTTCATTCTATAATATTATGATTGGTTATGAACCAGCAATATTATATTATCGAATACATACTTTTCTTGAATCCATGAATCTTGAAGAATTTAAGGGCCTATCCTGCTCTCTCTCTTTATATATATATATATATATATATATATATATATATA
>CABFOV010003838.1:0-12837 GCA_902141375.1 Timema poppense | reverse complement strand
ATATATATATATATAATAGTGTGTAACCTACTTTCAACCAATAATATATATTAAAAGTGAACTAATTTGATTGAATTAAATTGTTATATTGATAATTAGATACTAGTCAAAATGTCTTTAGAAGCTATCTAGAGATTTTTTTAATGATTCCTTATTTATGAATTCTTACGAAACTTTGTACCCAGGCAGAATACATCCAGGGAGAGGCAACTTAATTCCAGGAATGAGAGGTGGGGTTGTAGGACGTTCTGGTACTGACACTACATCTCTCAACTAACATAAGATAGTATTTTAGTGTACACCCTATAGTCATGGTAATTATAAGGAAGAAGGTAAGGCCTAGTATGGTTATAAAGTTGGTTGGAGAAGAGCTGAGAAAAGTACAGAGTGTAAAATATCTTGGAAGCCTTATTGAGGCGAAAGGTGGAAATAGAGAGGAGCAAATGAAAAGAGGACAGCAGGGAGAGTTCTATAGGTGCGTAAGAGACCTGCTATGGAGAAGAGAAGTACCCTTGAAGTGTAAAGAAGTGTTATACAGGGCAAGATTAGGAATGAAGTTATTCGGGAAAGAGTAGGAGTACAGGGAGTACATGAGATAGTAGAAGAAGCAAGTCTGAGATGGTATGAGCATGTAATGAGAATGGAAAAAGAGAGGATGCCAAGGAAAATGCAGCATGAAGGAAAAAGACCGCAAGGGAGGGTAAAAAAAAGATGGAAAGAGCAGATGACAGAAAGTGTACAATTAAGAGGAAAAGGATGGAAGAAACTATTTTACTCAAAATATGAGATATAATAATTATTAAATCAGTAAATTACAATGTGATTCAAACTGTGTTTTTCTCTTTGTAGTAGTGTAATATATTTTCTAATTTTTTAAATTCCTAGCAGTCTATGTTAATACAAATAAAAACGGGTTATTCAACTTTTAAAATTTATTAATATTCATTAAAAATTAACAAAAACCATGGGGAAGGGGGATAGAAGGGTTTGACATACTTTTGAGTCAGGAATTTTAGGAAATGATTAGGGGAAATTAGGGACTAGCCGGGAATTTAATTGGTAAAGTTTACATCATGTATTTATTAGTTTGTATTAGTACCAGCTCAGTAGGATTATTTTCAAAATAATCTTGAATAAAACACAAAATAATTCTTGATCGCCAGTTTGTGAACCACTCAACAGCCACGAAGTTAAAGGTTTTTCAACTCTTCAGGACAGTTTTTCTCAGTTTGGGTGATGGAAGACCAACAAATGGATGTGCATTGGGGGATCTTCGGGGGCCCTGGGAGTTGGTTAAAATTAATGCCGGGAAAACAACATTTTCAGACTATTCCATTTTACGACCATAAATACAAGACAAGAATAAATGTGTTTGATTAAATGTTGAACAAAAATATCATATAATTACATTGAATTAGTAAGTAATAGTTTTTTGATTATTTTTAACATTCTAAACCTCATAATTTTTAACAACTTTATGTTTGGGTTTGTTTGCTTAAGGCTGATACACACTTTATTTTATATGTGACTTGTTTTTAACAAGGAAAGAAATATTTATTCAAATTGCTGTTATATGTGATAAACGTTCTCTAATTCATATTAATACTACACTTCCTGGGATCCTGCAGACCATCTTATTGGCTGCCGCAGATCACCAGATCACCAGTGGTCCAAGGACCTTACTTTGAGAAACATTGTTGTAGGAGGATATCATCACGTTAGCTAAGACTACCAACTAGCACTGTAGCTCACCATGGTATGTGCCATGTGAGCAATTGGAGATAGCAAACTTTCCTCTTTACCTCAAGATAAGAAGTTTCCAAGGTTTCTTTGCTCTTACACATATATTGACACAACATATTTGGATGTAAGAAGAGTTGGGCAAATAGGTTGCATAAGCATAGAGTAGATAGATCACAAGAGCAGTTCCAGAAAACAACACAGACCATTGTTTTTTAAGACATGTAGTTTGACAGCAATTGATACTTTGCAAATTATCTTTAGATCCAAAGAGTAGGTTAACATCATTAAGACATATGTTATTATAGCTCTCGGTTCCCCTCATAACAGTGTCTGTTATTGTCCAGGTGGATAATGGCTTGACATTTCCGGTCATCTTGAGTTTCGATACAGAGGTGGACCTGACCTACTACAAACATGGTGGTATCCTCAACTACATGGTTCGACGCATGCTTCAGGGCTGAACACTTCTATACAGGTATGTAAACAGAAAACTATTTAACTTTTTAGTTTCTGTAAGTTTGCGCATGCAGAAAGTGAAGCAAACCATATCCCTGATAATTTTCTTAAAATAATTCTAGCTGGAACTAAAACATACTTTATTTTATTAAATTGTTTTGCCTATCATTGGAGTGTTATAATGCTGAGGCAAAGAAAGTTTCTTAAAAACCTAGACAATTTCTGTTAGGGGTGTGATAGGTTTACAATGAACACTCTAAAAGGTCTTTAGCACAAGTAAATATGCATATTCTTTGTATTTTAATTGCAAGATTTGCAACCATAACAGAGACTGGGCTCTACATATGTGCTGTATTATCTGCACAACGAATCTGTGGTGTGACTAACTGGGATACTCATTAAAATTATGCCTTTTGCTATACCTTTGGTGTGACGAGAACCATATAACCACATTGATGATTGCCATTTCTGTATGACAAAAATATCAGAGATGTAAGAAAAAACCCACACAGTTCAATATATCAGAACATCTTATCTACAAATGGTATGCGCCGCATAGTAAGACCTATTGGTAACAGTTCCTCCGAAAGTGTCAGATGAAGGAACCAGGGATGAAGATAGTGCAGACAAATTCGCTGCAAACTCTACTCAACCATCCACTTTCAAAGATGTGGACTATCAACTTTGAACTGATGACACACACTACATTTAATTAAGCAAGAAGATTTGAATGACTAAGGTGGTGACCTAAAGTTAACCAAAGAGCAAGCTAAACTTCTTGGTTATCGGTTAGAGCAGGGGTCCCTAACCCTATGCCCACGGGCGCTATATCGCCCGCCGAGCCTTTTGCGTCTGCCCGCCACTTTTTGATCACAGCTGAAAAGTTCTCGACTAATAATTTTAATGTCAATTTTCCGCCAAAAATCAAGTTTGTGCTTATCTCCAGGTATGCTCTTCTCAAGAAGTTGGTGATTGAAAGCCCCCTTCTTTCCAATCACTCCCTGACATTTATCTTTCTTTGTAGGCTCATTTACAAAGTGTACTTTTACTCGGAACCACAGTAGTTTCAAGATTAATGATTTTGATTTTCCCTAATCTTAAATACCTACCTCCTTACATCATTCTCTTCACACTCACTTATACCATCCAAATACTTTCTATTTCCTTTGTAAATATCTTGTCATGGGTCTACCCATCTTTGTTGCCTGAATAAACACAGAATAAATATATATTTTAAAAATGTGTCCGAGCACCAAAATGGTGGCAAGTAGTTAAATAGTTCCTTGTGTCTTTATTTTGGTCTTGTTAAAACTGTAAATAAAGCAGTATTTTTAAAATTTATTTTCGTCAAACTTGGAGGGGGTAGAACCCCCCTCTTCTTACCATGGCTACAGCCTTGAACACTCCCTTCCCCCATGGCTACGACCTTGAGTATTACCCACAACCACATGTAACATCACAATCGCTGTTGTAAATTTAACATGGTAGTTGACCGGTCCTGTGTATAGTGTTGAGGCTGACCTCTGAGAGGTGGGAGTTAGTAAATTTACATTGAAAAAGTAATTGGTGTCTGCCGCACTATCATTAGTTTTGAATGTGCTCCAAGGTACAAAAAGGTTGGGGAGCTCTGGGTTAGAGTATTGGAAATTAATTGAAGCAGGAACTAAAATAAAATTGTATCAACCACACAGTGAAGTAGATTTCAAGTATTTCACTATGGAGAGCAGTATGGGAAAAATATAAATGGTATGAAAGATTTAGGCACTAAACACAATCTTAGTGTCTAACACACATATTTTATTGATGCATCAAAATCAAGTTTGAAAGCAGTTCTTTTGCATAATGTAAATACATATTTATCAGTTCCTTTAATTCATGCTGATGACTTGAAGGAAATGTCTGAACTTATATCTAAGATTCTGAATGCAGTAAAGTACAAAGACTACTCCCGGTAGGTCTGTAGTGATGTTAAGGTTATTGGAATAATTACAGGTTTACAGGGAAGTTTTACAAAATATTGTTGCTTTCTATGTTGTGATGTTATTTTTGCTTAAATATTTACTTAAAATATTAATTTAATAGTCAGTTGACTCAAACTTTCAACTGTGTTATAACGTTGACAACTTTACTATTTATTTGTTTGAAATTTCAATTACAACTCCTAAAGCTTCAAATAATTATTATATATTTGTTTACAATTGAAATATTAATTTATATTTATAACCTACTTACCTTTATTTCATTGTAATAAATTTTCTTTCTTTATTTTAATTCATGAAATGACAGCCCGCCATGTTTATTAATATTTTGGTATGTGATTTTAACGCTATCTGCTTTAAAGAATGGTGGATTTCGGAACTATTTCAATCTTGATTTATTTTGTTTCTGGATTTTTATGCGCGAAGTTTAAATCATTTCTTTCTCCAAGCCCAGAGATTTTTTTTAGTAAAACAAAATAACATGTTTGGGTGATTGTTAAAAGTTTTTGCTTGGTGGGGAAGAAGGACTGAAAAAATATAAGAGGAGATTCAATTTGGGCCGGTTTTCAAAAGTGAATATTATATAGTGAATCATCAATTTTCGGCCATGCAAAAGCATGAAAAATAGGAGCTGATTTTCAGGAAAGGATTATTGGGAGTTTCATGTAGACATGATAAAGAACAAACTACAGAGAAGAAGAATACAGAATTACTACTAGTACATGAAATCGTCAGTCTACATATTTGGGTGAGATCAAGCTCATCATTATATTCATCATGTTACTAGGAATTTAAAAGACCCTTTATTTGCTTTAGTCATTATAATTCAATGTGCAACTTATTTTTTTTATTATTATTTTTCCAAGTATAGCTTTGAAATACTTTTATTAGTATTATAATTTAGGAGGCATGCCTTATTAGGTAGGATTGGAATCTGGACTCGGAAAGAAACAATAATAATAATAATAATAATAACACACAATTATCAGTAATGTTTTTATTTTTATTTTATTATAATTTAAGATTAGTTACTTTGTACAATCCGGTAATGTTCCTGAGCACACCCAGCCATCCCGAATGTAAAGGGGCGTCGTTGCCACTGCCGGTTAGTTAAGCTGGAGTTATATATTTTTTGTTATATTTATTCTTTTCTCCTAGATATTGGGAGTGGCGCCCAATGTACTCAATTAGTAAGTTATTTTTTATTATTATTCAAATTGATTGTGTTTTTTTATTATTCCTATTATAATGTTTTGGGGGGCAGTCAAGAAATAGACAAGCACTATATCGTGCAAAAACAGGGGAAAAAAAAAGTACTGTACTAAGTGTGTTCTACTGGGATGAATCTTTTCCTATTGTATCTATCTTTTGGGAGTGTTTTCCAATATAACAGATGCTAAACTTAAAAAGGAATTTTCACTGCGCTCCAAATAAGAAACCTTCTGAAATCTTATGTATTTGAGACAAAACTACAGGATACCAAAATGACACTTTGGCTTTTGTCTAAAGCAGTGTGCATGTATTTTTTTGGAAACAGGAAAGAAGACAATTATGAATCTTTGGTGTCAACTTTGCGTACAGATCTATAAAGATATGGAATGCCAAATGCCTTTAAAAATTCATTTTCTACTTTCACATAAGCTATTGTTCTTGATAATTTTTGAGCTGTGAGTGATGAGCAAGGGGAACACTTTTATCAGTACATATTCACGATGGGATATCTCCACGATGAAAGATTACTACTGATTTCTTAGGCGGGAATACAAACGAGACTATAAAAATATCTGTGTCAATATTTCTAAGTATACATAATGTACATATACCTTATGTTATGAATAAATTGTTAAAATTGTGGCATTTTAACATTAAAAAGTGAATAACAATAGCATATTTATTTGTATAATTGTATCCCAATAAAAATGGGTAATTCATCAAAAATATCAAAAATGAGTATATTTTCAGCTGTAGACTTGACAAACAAAAATGAGTGCCATTTTTGGAATCATTAGATTATTTTCCTTTAGAAACCGCCTCTAATGGCCCAGAGGTACGAAAAAAGATTGTTGGGTAATATAATATTTTCTTAATAATTATTGTATGGTTGGCGTTTTCATAACTTATTGAAAAAACAAAATATATCAACAAAACTATGTTTTTTTATTTTGCAGTTGGGGCAACACGAGATATTATAATGTATGGAAAAATAGATTAAAAAGCATCATTTTCACACTTGTATCTTGTTAACCAAATGTTTTATAATGTAGAGAAAGAGCTATACAAAATATTAGTTTCAAAATAAACCTTTCTTATTTTGTTAACAGCATATGAACACAACCTAAGATGGTTTGTTTGACGTCAGCAACCTCCCTTGTTTGGCTGGTTTGCCATCGCAATTTATAAAATAAACATGGTATTTTAAAAGCTCTCATTTGAAAAGCATTTTTTAAGTGAACCACAGAAATTGCTTCCACAAAAAAGAAACATCCAAAGAATTATTTTCATAAGTTTGAGTTTAAATAATGTAAATACTGTTAAAAGAAAAATGATAATTAAAAACAAATTGTTTGTTGTGAATGTTTTAACTGCCAAAAACAACCACAGCTCACCAACATAAGGGCTTGTAGATCATGTGGTTTGGTAATTTTTCTTAGCTGTCAGATACCACCCTTCCAAACACGTATTCGCTATACGTCCAATCATGTGATCTGCAGCTGTCACTTTTGTGTATGTTATTAGTTACTATAACCTAATATTAATACTATAGAATTTTTTTTTATCAATGTTCAGAGCAAAACTATTGTTTGTATCTATAGAAAAGGTGTTCCAAATGTACACTCATAAGAAAATCAAGGCATTCAAATAATCCAACAAATTTTGTGATCTTTAATCTTTTTAGACTGTGTTTTGGTACCTCTCAGACTTATACACGCACATTATTTACGTTGATGGTATAGATATGAGGAAGTTGAAGTTGTGGAGAAAATGTAAGTGCATTTTCTTGGAGAGAGAGAAACAATTTTGGATAAATCTTCCTCACTACACCTGACTGGGATTGAAACCCTGATCTCATCAGCAGTGATCTTGTTCAACATGAGAGTGATGTGTTAGACCATTCAACCACTTACGTGGGGTACTTGATTTGTCAATGTCTTAGAAAAGTATAACAACATCTCTGCTATCGTCTCTGTGCATGCACAGCTAATATTCCAAATATTTTAGTAAAGAATGAAATGAGGAAACATGATCTCTTTTAAAATAGATTCATCACTGTTTAATTGTGTATGGTGGAGTTTTTAATGTTGTCACTTTGTAACTATTTGCTAGGAACTGTGAGTTACTGCTGAACTGGGTCACTTCGTCTTGTCGCCTGCAGAGTGAGGTACAAGCGCTGCCCTCCCATGCCGAAATAACGCTCACTGGACAAGAACTGATGTGCTCACAAAATCACTAATATATTGGACTATTTAAACAAATAACATAATTCATCACATGGAAATATGGATTTATCATTACATTACTATGTTTTTGTATTTAAATAGTTTTGTTGCATGTCTTTTGCTATGGGAACATTTAATAAAAATTGGTTTAAGTTATTTTATTTTGGGATTTATATATATATGATATATTTTTTATGGGATGTAAATTGTAATAATATTAATATATATAATAAGTTGGTAGCAAGTCAATGAAATCAAAATTCTTGAGCTAGTCGTACAATGAGATACCTAATTTTTTTGGACAATATAAGTAAAATATTTAGCTTCCTTTAATAATGTCAACTGATTTCATAATGTTGTGAAAATCTACTTCTAGTAATTGTAATTGATTATTGGTAATTAATTATTTTGGTATTGAATAAATATGTTATAGAAAGAAGGTAGAAACTATTTAATTATCTACAATCATTATTCATCAAACATTAATCTAATATCACCAACTTTTGAATCTAGTCCATAGATTGTGCATATGAAATGCAAGAAAATACAAACTGGACTATCTTGTACAGACACATAGGAAAGGACTGTAGAAAGTTTGTAACAATTTAAAATAAAACATGTTAAATGGTCAATGATAACGCGGAGAAGATTTTCATTGTTTTAAAATGGAATGACTAATGTAAATTTATGATAATCATTATCATCAACTGCTCCAGTTGGTGGCTGGGACAGTTAGGTAACATTCCTCCATTTTCCTTCCACCATTATCCCTCCTTTATTCACTTCTATTCTTCTCTCCCTCACACACCTGTTATCTGATCCTCCCATCTCTTTCTTGGTCTCCCATGCAATCTTTTTCCTACATACTTAATCTCCATTATTCTCCTTGGGATTGTTTCCTTTTCCTTCCTTATTGCATTAAATGAAGGAAAGAGGAAGATGGAGGTGTTTTACTAAAATGACCTGGCAACAGACTAGAAAGATTTGCTGATGATGATTACATGATCATGCACTCCCTGTACTCCATCGTTTGATTGCACAACCTCATTCCTAATCCTCTTTCTATTGGTGACAGCTATCATACTCCTCAAAAACTTCATTCCTATGGCCCCAATCTTTATGGTACCTCTTACACGCAATGTCCATGTTCCGTAGTTTTATACACAAACCATTAAAAATAGTAATAGTAATACAAAGCCATTGATTACAAATATTTATTTTTTAGGGGCGAATTGTCTCCAAACATGATTTATAAAAAATGATCTAGTAAATTTTTTGGGTTAAGTAATTATCTTTAAAATGCTAACATGTTATTTTCATAAAGTTTCCGTCAAAACCCTAAAATGTTGTATTATATGGTAGAATTACACCCAACTTTTTTTTCCTAACCATGTTTTATTTTATCTACTGTTTAATATCCAATAACCACCTCTATAGTCTAGTGGTCATTGTTCCTGGGTTCGATACCTGGCACTTCCAAAATTTATCTGTGAAGCAGTGGGTCTGGAACAGGATCAAACTCGGCCTCGCAAGGACAAATAAGGAGCTACTTGAATAAAGAAGTAGTGGTTATGGTCTAGAAAACTGAGATTAACATCTATAGGGCTCGTTGTGCTGTACCCTTTATTCACAAATGTTGGAACTATCATCACTAACCATGGGGGCCGATTGGTCGGTACAGCTCACTTACGGGCTCACGTCATGGATTTTTTTAAATATCCACTTACACACTTGGGCAATAATTTCCATTTATGGTTTCTTGATAACATTTTATTAAAGACAACTATAGAAATCCTGTTGAAATGAATGTGGTGATAATGTAGAAGTAGAAGCTGTCGACAGCATACACCCATGGGGTACAGGAGATGAAACTATTTACCTAAGTATGAGGATGCCTAGAGGATACTCCAAGATAGTTCTTAACCATGGCGTCTAAATTAATGGCACATTCAAAATTATAATTTATTATTGGAAAAACATTGTGTATGTTCAAATGCTAAGCTCTAGGGGTGATATTTACAACTAAAAATTGACTAATATTGCTATTATTTTCTAATCCTTAAATATATTTACTGAATGTTTTACTTATGATCTTTGATTGTTCTAATTTAACTATAAAGTATACATGCATATGTTTTAGTAGCCTACATTCATACAACCTGTAACAATATTATTACTTACTTTGCAATGTGGTAAACTATATCATATTCTTTATGAAAGTAATATTAGCCTTGTAAACACACAAAATATTTTCTATCAAGATAAATTATTGTTTTCACTGTCCCCACTTAGCTGACCATGAAAAAAACCTTTAGCTGACTTGTAGAAAAAGCCATTGTTCAACCCATCAAAAAACATATGAACACTTGTCCCCCCCACACAATCCTTCATACACCACTGGTTGTGAAGGGAACTACTATATTACCAGAGATTAACCAGAATTATAATGGGTATTTCAAAGGTTAGAGTGATTGGTTCATTTGTCATTTTACCAATGTAATGTTTATTAGTTTCCAAAGATTATAAGTGTCAGTTTAAATAAATACAAGTTTTATAAATTAATGTTGCTGTTGTTTAAATGTGATTTTATCTTTTGCTTTGTACTTAAATTTATAACATGAATAAAATTTGTTTTCTTGGTTGTTTTAAAATAAACAGTAAACTTTGTTCAGTTTAAATAGTTTATTTTATATTTACATATTGTACACATAATAAGCAGTCAAACAAATCTACACCATTAAAGAACCTATTGACAGACTCCCAATAATTAGAGACCATGATTAACTGTGGTAAATAAAATGATTGGATTTCGTTAAATAAAATATTTTATTCTAATATAAAAGTCTATGAATAAAATAATTTTGTAGTTAAAAATGGTGACAAATTAACTTGAATAAAAGTAGCATAGTAGAATGAATGGGAGAATTATTGTTCAAATGAGTATATACTAAACACATCACAAATATGAGAGGAAATTGAGCAAAAATATGGTTTATTACATTTGGAAGAAGATAGCCTACTTATTCATATCTTTACATAGCTATGTTTGGTTATAATATGCTTATTATAATAGCCAGTTCAAACAGAGTTTAAAAATGGTCATTTTGGTTTAGGGAAACACATTTATAGGATTGAGGGAACTTTTATTTATTATAATATTGTTGATATTCTAAATTTTCATTTAAATCAACAAAATTCACCATAATATGTCTCTAAAATATCATATTTAATTTAGTGAAAATATATTTGATTTTAGATATATTTCGTGTTGGCATTTAAAATTTTAAAATGTTACGATGAACTTCAAATATATTTTGATACTCATTTTGGAGTTCTACGTGAAAGTTTGTAAAAAGACGTATTACAAAATTTAAGTGTATGTATCAACTCACCAACCCAAGAAGAGGCTTTTTTGGTGGTTCATACTCCTTTTCAAAATCATTATCATTTATGTGTTTTAGTTGTATTTGGAAGAAGGTAGGCAAGAAGACAGAAACATATCAAAGGAAAAGAACACAATATGTCTTTTCAAATGAAAACACATATTACATAGTACATTGCTGCTACTGGACAAAGATGTAATGGCTGCCTCTTGAACAAGAAAGTCAATCATCACAATGCAATTTCTTAAGAGAATGAATAAAAAAGGGGGTTAAAAGGAAAGTTGTAAAACCTCGATTGGGCGGTAACGATCAATTTTCTCCGTGAGGCAGCCATTATCTCTTTGTTTATAGACAGCAATGTAAAGAGTGAACTGTGTTCTTCTTTTCACTGTAAAATACATATTTTGTTCATTCCCTTCATATGTCTCCATCCCCTGTTACTGTATCTTCTAAATATTACTTGAGAAAGAAAATTAGAAAAGGGAAATAACTCATGAAAACTATTAGTTATAAGCAGAATAATTGAATGAGAAGGATGAGTATGCTTATTTTGCTAAAATACATTGTCTTGGCTCAATATTGGATGGTGAAGGTCTCATGACAATTTCCATGTTGTTTAGTCAGAATGATATTTCATTTTTGTTACAAATAAAATTGTAAAGGTTCACTCACACAAATATGTGGTTACAAATGGTAGGAAAACTGTGAGTGTTAATTCAGAGATTACTGGGTATTCAACCTTAATACTAAGCCTAAATACATTCAAGGTTTGCTTTGAAAATTCAAGTTTAAGATTTGATTGACTTATTCCTGTGCATTCAATGAGAGGATTGTACTTGTGTATTGAAAGGTTTCTGCATTCACTTTAAATGGTCAGTGTGGAAATCTGGTTGAAAATATCCCCCGAACTTCTTCCAAGCACCCCTAATGATCAGTTATGACTTTGATCATATTGATTATTGTTGCTCAAATTATTTTCAGTAATAAAATCGTTAGTACAAGAAAACATTTCACATTAATTATTTTCTACCTTATAGACTTCCATTTAATTATTGTTTTCATAAACGATAGGATTGTATCCCATAAAGATATTTGTGTTCTCTTCTTGCAGATACATATTCAGTTTGTTGAGCTTCTCAAATATATCTGTCATAAGATATAGTTTGCAGAGATAATAATTGTTGTGAAAAAGATCCAGTAAATTCAAGCTTTTTTCAGACAAAAATTGCTTTACCTCATCTTTTATCTAAATTAGTTGTCTCCAAGCTCTTCCCCTTGACAGCCACCTAATTTCTTTATGCAATATAAGTTTTTCATAGTCAGTGCCTAATCTTTGCATGGATTTGCAAAGGGGCAACTATTAACTGCACAACGTTTGATAAAGTAGATAATCTTTATTTCATCTTGTAAGATTGTGTGTAGATCACCATTATTAATATTAAGTACAGTTTTCCAAATGATTATTAAAATTTTGTTGATATAATTTTGTCGAGTGAATTATTTCTGCAATAAAATAAATAAATATGGAATTAAATGTTGTGTATTATAATGACAATATTTATATACTCATTTTCGTCATTATATGCTGCGACCCCCAGTTTAATAACCTGTGAATTAGAATATTATAAAATGTACAGCACTTACAACCCCACTTCACTTCACATTCATTACTGTTTTCTTTCTTTGGCCTGGATGTTTTATTCGAAACCCATATATTTTCCACTACCAGCTTTCTAGAGCTGTCATAGCTTCATAGGCCTTATAATCTAACTTAAGACAAAGGCAGGTACAACATTCAGTCCCTGGCCGTTAATTTATCATTGTGAAAGGTTAAACCTA
>CABFOV010003837.1:49796-60171 GCA_902141375.1 Timema poppense | reverse complement strand
TTTTTTTTACTTAGCACCGCGTCTTACTAGCCGTTTTGGTTATACGCTTAAGCACTAATTACTCTAATGAGTTAGGAATTGGGAGAGTTGAATTGAGAGAAAGTCAAACTGCATTTTCACGGAGGGAGAGTGGAAAACCATTTAGGAAAAACCACCCTTAGTTGACCCGACTGAGATTTGAACCTTGATCTCCCCGTCCTCAGCAGTCTAGCTGAAAACGAAACTAGCGCTTTAGTCGATTATGCCATCGAGGTGGGTTTGTGAACCATTAAGCTATGTTTAATACAAACGAATATGTACAATTTCTATATCTCCCCAATTTAATTCAAACTTTTGCTGAAAGCAAAGCAAGACGTGATAGATTTTAGATAAGATAAAGTAATAAAAAATGTAAATAAAAATTGTATTCAAAAAAATTAGCTACTGCCATAAATTGTTTTATTCTTTCTAACCCAAATAAAAATATATAAGAATTAAAAAGTTTTTATATATTTATATTAAGAAAAAAAATTCAAAGCATAATCATAAAAATCTTAATACTATTTGTTATTTTGGGTGGGGGGGAGTGAGGGGGGCGCACCTTTTTTTTCATTGCCCGGGTTGCATGGATGGTTTGCACTGGCCCTGACCACCACAGGTATAATGCCCACCTCCCCCTATAGCTCTCCCCCACCAAAAAAAATATTTGTGTATATAAGTTTGATCAGTTTCTTAAAATTTAGTTGTGACAATAACGTAAGTTTTTGGGGTCGAGGTTATTTAGGGATATACCAGCAAATTTAAGAAAATGGTTTTTAAGCTTGATTCTAATCTGGCAGGCCGAGGATCGATCTTTGACTGAGACAATTTAATGTAGGCTCTTTCCACATATTTTACTTATCTTTGCTGGTTTCATTACATTCCGACACCTTTACTCATTTGGTAGCGTGTGTGTCTATTAATATAAGGGTCCCGGATTCGATTTCTGGCAAGGCCACAAAAATGTATCTGTGGTAAAAAGTGAGTTTCCCCTCTCACAGTGATGAACTAACTGCCGGATGCTGCGTGTTGAAGTCGTATGATGATTTAATCAATCGGTTCAGAAAGGGCACGTTAAATACTTCAAATAAATAACACAATGTTCCATTACGATTCAGGCGCAGTCCTTAAAATTTACCCTCTTAGCGGCAAAGCTCGTGACTAGGAAAATAAATTAAACTATCTGGGCATGATTTACATACTAACTTACTATTGTCTTTGTGGTTGATCTTTAGAATGATTGACCACACGAGTCGAAGAGATTTTGGTATATTAACCATATTTATATGAGTTTATAAATATCTAGGAGCTAGTATTGTGTGTATAGTATTAAAGTGCAGAAAATTGAACTCTTATGTTTCTATTAGAGGAATATTTGACTTGTGTTTGCAAAATAAATAATTTTATATAAAAACGGCAAAACCACAACCATTATCTCGCCTTCCCTACACTCCCGTCTCAAGGAATTATTTTTTTCCACATTAAATCTCCATGAAAGCAATTTAATTTGTTTTAAGATTAAGATAAAGGCGTTATGAATGTTATGAGACCCTAATAAACTTCTAGCCTAAACAATGAGGAGGAATACAAAAAATGGATTAAATATTACATTGGGGGAAGGATTGGATACGGTGAAGGGACCCCCCCCCTCGTCCACCACCCCCACTATCACCTTGGTACGGCCATGCATGGTCTTAGCGTGTGTGCACCTGCAATTTTACGTTCTCCTGTTACAGGAAGATACATTGAGAAGGAAGAAGACAGGGGAAAGAATACGTCAGTTCCGGTACCGGTAGTTTTTTCTTTTCTTAAAAGTAAAACAAAGAAGACCCAAAACAGATGGATCCTTGAGGTATCTTAACCTCAAACATGACCTCACGAACTTGGTCATGAAGAAAACTATTCAACTTTCATACAGGGTTAAAATTTTCTTATTTAAAGAAGGGGCTAATTTTCCCTCGGGAAACGTGCAGTGTGAAATATTTCCTTCACTTTTTGTCTGATTTTTAAATATTTTTCTTATTTCTCGAGCCAAATTAATGATATATTAAAAACAATTATAATTCTCTGATTTTAATATCTTCGGTGTAGCACTGAACAAATGTTGTGATTTATTTAAAACAATATGTTTATGATGAAAATAGATTTTGTCGTGCTTTGTTATTTTTAAACTTGTATTCTGCCATTATTAAAATCGTGAGAGAGATTCCTATAGGCCAATCGCTATAAAGACCTTTTAGCTTCTACTCTAGTTGAAGCGCCAAAACATTTTTTTCTTCAGAAAACCAAATAGTCTTTATGAATTACAATTATATTTTATATTATAAAACGGATATTTTTCATATGTCGAATGAATGATCCCATTGCCTTCGTAGCCTTACTCAAGAATTTTGCAGTTCGTAGATGGGCCATAGATCACACTTTTCAATGCTTTTAAAAAAATAATAAAGCCTAAGCAAATTTAATGAAAAATTGTAGGTACCGTATATAATAAATAAATTGACACATATATGTAAACATACACAAGTACTGTACATACCTACTATATATATACACACACAGCTGTCAAAACTGACACCATACTTAAAAAGGATGGTTGAAGTACACCTGAATTGGCGTATTAATGCGTAAAACTAGATTTAGTAGCTTTTATAACGTGTCAGATATAGTTCTTCCTATGAAGAGCTGACAATATGAATTACATGTAACATTAACATTAACAATAACATTCCTGTAACATTACTTCACTGATTCATGGACGTGCCCGACTTTCGACTTTTTTACTTATGGTGGGGTGGGGGTAGGAGGGGTTTTAATTTAACCCTATCCAATCACTACTAATACATGGTGTCTACCATCCGGGAAAATCAGGGAAAACTGGAATTAGTCGGGAATTTGAAGTGGTCGGGGAAAAATGGGAATAAGTCGGGAATTTAGTAATTTACAACAAAAAATCCGGGAAAATATTGTTTTAATCAAAATACGAAATATAATAATCAGTAAATTATAAATGATTCAAACTGCCTCTTTTTTTTTTAGTTGTGTAATATATTTTATAATTGTATAATTCCTAGTAGACTATTTAATACAAATAAAAACATGTTTATTTAAATACTAAAATTTATTATTCATAAAAAAATTAGTAAAAAAAAGGTTGCGGGGTCTGGGGTAGAACGTGTGCCTTACTGTTGAGTAGGGAATTTTGAGAAATGATCAGGGGAAATCAGGGAAAAAGCCGGGAATTTCATTGGACAAGTTGAGTAGACACCATGTAATATGACAAAAATATAGCCTAATCTTACATCCCATTAAATATTTATCTCCATATTTAAAATAATCTGTTTCAACCTAACAATAATATAAATTTAAAATGTATTACACACCAGATTCAAATTAGTTTAGTAAACAATGTTCTCAGTAATTTGTTCGGTTTTTGTAAAAAGTATAGTCATAGTGTTTTTTTATTATGAACCTATGTTAAATCAATAACCCTTAATTTAAATCAACAAACAACTTCATTGACTACATATATGCAAACTTATTTAAACAATATCATAAATTCTGGTTTTGAAAAAAACTTTATTTTTGTGACACAATCATTTAATATATTGTACTTTATTATACATCCTGTTTCTCAAATACACATGAGCAAGTTCAATCTTTATTATAATATTATACAATGAACGTGTAAAGTAACAACTCTAGCAAGTAAACTATTTAAATAAATCAGTCAATAAAATATTTTTTAAGGGGACTTTTCCTTAAAAATAACAAAAATTGTGGAAGGGGAGAGTTTCACCCTCCCTCCTTTTAAGGCACGCCAATGGTCTGATCATTGTTTACATGAATAATTTACCTATTCTCACTTAAAAAAAACCTGCTCTTTTTTTTAAATAAGTCGAAATAATATATTTTAAATTTAAAATATAAATTATTCATTACTCGCATCGGTGGGCGCGTGGTCCGGTTTGTTAGTAACGGGTAGGTCAATGTTAAAATCCCGATAGAGTACACACAATAGAGTTTTACCAAATAGTTTCCCGCTCGTCTTCATCGCAAATGAAGGTACGTACATTTATTATAGCGCCTACATTCACCTCGACCCTGTCATGTAGTTTTATGCAAATAGCCTGGACAGTTAGTGAGACTTAATGCAAAAAAGTGAAGTTATTTATCAATGGATCACGCCTTCTCCAGCCTCACCTCCCACCCCTCAAACCCCTCTACAATGTGATTGTGTACTTGTGCCACTCTTGATATTTTTAGAGTTATCATGTGATGCAACGCGCAGGTGCCAACAATCGTTCCGGACCGCTAGGTCCACTTTATTTAGGGTATCACATGTCAACACGAGCGGAAGTCAACCTTATCAACATTATCACAGAACGTAGTTGATGGCGTTGATTTATATTACGTTACATTAGGATCGTGTTACATTATCATGCCTGTCAAGTGTTTGCTTGTAAAACGATACACTTTTAGGGTGGGGTAATCTTTTTAGGTAATTTGTGGAAAAGATGTTACTTAGCGAGTTTGTGACATTTTTATTAGATAGTTGCAGATAGATTCTGACTAAGCTATCATATATATATATTTATATTTTAAGTATATTTCTAATCACAATGAAAATCTCACAATGTTTTCTTTTTTTAACGTTTTATCAAAAAGAAAATACTATTCTAATTAAAATCTATTTATGCATGCCATATATTATTCGTTCATTTATAATATTTTACATGTTTATCTTGCAAAGTTAAAAAGTGATTTTTAAAATCCTTAAAACGCGGGTGGCTTCTTCAGTAAATCACATCTTTGAACAAAATAAAAGTATTTGGTGACGCAAAAGGTTATAATAAACATGATAATGTTTTGAGCTCTAGTTGCTCTATAAACATGATTCTGCTATATTTCCAAGTAAAATAGCGTGATATTGAGTGATGAAAACTTGGTAGTCCACTTTTGGTCTAATGTGAATTGTTGTATCGCTACAATAACTGTCAAATATACCATTTGTTAACGCCTATACTTTTATTTTTTGTGATGTTGGGCCTATTAGAACATTTACAGTCAAAAATTATCTAGCCTAATTTGCATTAAGTTGCACTGGATACATATGTCTGCAGCTCATATGACAGCCCCTCGTATGACAGGACAGCGCCGATCCATAGGGTTCATATGACAAGACAGCCTCGATCCATAGGATTCGTATAACAACCCCGATCCATGGGATTAGTATGACAACCCCAAGCCATAAGATTCGTATAACAGGACATCCCCGATCCATTAGATGCGGGTGACCTGGCGGTTTAGGGGTAAGGTGTCAGACTTCTGTGCTGGCGGCTGGGGTTCAATCCTCGGTCCCGGCACAGATTTATCTGATTACCACAAACACTTCCTTCACCTCTGACAANGGTCTAGGGGTAAGGTGTCAGACTTATGTGCTGGCGGCCGGGGTTCAATCCTCGGTCCTGGCATAGATTTACCTCATTGCCAAACCATTCCTTCACCTCTGACAAGACATCTTGTGAATGTGGGGAATTCCAGGCCTCCACCGTGGTTCGGATTCCACGTTAAACTGTAGGTCCTTCATTTCATCTCACAATCACCATACCATTACACATTAGCGTAAGTGCGTATAACTCGAACGGGTAGTAAGACGTGGTGATAATAATAATAATAATAATAATAACATTGAATGCGCATGACAGGACAACCCCGATTTATAGGCTTAGGCCCAGTTTCGTAGTCAAATTTAGTACGCCTCAAGTGCGGAGCTACACTAAGTACATGACGACACCTACCTAAACCAGAATGGAATGGGCCGTTCTCGCATAGGAAACTGGCCCATTCCATTCTGGTTTAGGTAGGTGTCGTCATGAACTTAGTGTAGCGCCGCACTTGAGGCGTACTAAATTTGACTATGAAACTGGCCCTTAGTATGACAGGATAAACCCGATCCATAGGATTCGTACGACAGGAAAACCACGAGCCATAAAATTTGTATGACAACCCCAATCCATAAGATTTTATGACAACCTCGATCCATAGGATTTTTATGACATCCCCAAACCATAATCTTATGACACCCCAGTACATAGGATTCTTATGTCAACCCCAAGCCATAAAATTTGTATGATAACCCCGATCCATAGGATTCTTATGAAAACCCCAAGCCATAAGATTCGTATGACAACCCCAATCCATAGGATTCTTATGTCAACCCCAACACATAAAATTTGTATGATAATCCCGACCCATAGGATTCTTATGACAACCCCAATCCATAGGATTCTTATGACAGCCCCAAGCCATAAGATTCGTACAACCTTAATCCATAGGATCCAATAGTCCTCACTAATGACAGCGCTGCAACAGTTTGAAGTAACGCGTGATTGTGAACGTGCGTGGAAGAGGTTTCTACCACGGTCGCTCCTAATTGGCGGCTAGAGAACCCAACAAACGAATTCACCCAAAGAAATAATAACAGTATGAACAAGATGTAATAAAATTTCAAAAATTACAGTCGAAAACACTTGTGCTCAGGTACTGTGACCAATTAGGTGAGAGAGGAAGATGAAAGGTGTGGTGATTTTTTTATGTTAAACTTAAATCTGGGTTAAGTAACAGGTTTGAATGTCTATATGTATGTATACATATGTGCTTTTTTACTGTATGTATACTATTTAAAAATACATCCGTTGATGTTAACATTTCGGCTCATCAACCAATAATAACGCACTCATTCGTAGAAATCCACGGGGCTGAAAATTCGTTCCAGCTGAAATTAAGGTGGGATGGAAGGGGACGTCACAAAAAGACAGTGTTTTTGCAGTTTTTATGGAAACATTTTTTTTTGCCAATATAAATAAAATATTGCTCCACTACAAATATATGATTTTTCTTGCAAGTCGTTCCATCCCACCTTAACCTATCACAGAAATTGAAATAAGGAATATCCAGAGCTGAAAGGGTAGTAAGACGAGGTGATAAATAAAATAAAAATAAAAAGTTAAAATTTTTTTGATCGATTGTTTTTGTCTAACCAAACCACCGTTTTAAAAAAACAACCAATAAGGACCGCAAAATCAAAAAGGCTGCCGAAACCTGCCTAAAGGTATCGACGTCCCCTTGGCAGGTGTAGGTAGTAGTTGTGGTGGTATGAATATGTTCACTGTACCGAGGGAGGGAGAGAGATGTTTAGAGTTGATAAGTGCCCTGTACACTGCACACAAGTCACGGCAATTACACTCAACAGCTACTGATATACGCTGATAAAACATTACATTACGTTAACATCGCAGAGAGGGACGACCTTATTAACACTTTTCTTTATATACATATATATTTTTTTCTTTTTGAGGTCATCTAGTTTACAGTCATTTCAGCACCATGAATGGCGCACAATTAGAGCAGGGAGCGTAATCATAGTGTGTCATTGCAACATATTATAAGGACAGCTCTTCGCTGAATATTCATTCACTTTCATGTTTCATTGCAAGAAAAACTAATGTTTGTTGTAGACGGATTTGGGAGGGGGAGGGGGGGAGAAGTCAGGGGTAGAGGTTGCTGTGAAGCATATTTGTAGTGGTGATACTATATTTCTCTTGAAACTACTTCGAGTTTTCAACCCTAATTGTGACGAAAGAAAAGGTGTTCGAAAACAAGGTGCTAAGGAAGATATTTGGTCAAAAAAGCAATGAGGTTACCCTCGTAGATTTTTGTAGGCAAGACATGCAGCGCGAATGAGAATCTAGAACAGTGTGCAGGGCATTGACTGGTAAACCCAATGAGAAGACCTAGACGTAGATGGGAGGATAGCATAATGGACCTGAAAAAAGATAGGGTATAATAAAGTGGACTGGATTGAGCTAGCTCAATATAGGGATAGGTGGCATACTTTTTCTCTGGGTGGCCTTGTCTATACATAGCAATAACACAATCAAATTTAAATAAATAGCATATATACCTATTTAACTTATAAAATTAAGCATTATGCCATCACTTCAAAATTTAACCCTTCCTTTTCAGTGACTATAAAAATTATATTAAATCATATTTGATTTATAATTTGAATACCGCGTCTTGCTTTGACACTCCACATTCCATAGCATGTTTTCTTATAATATATTATTGGAACGTTTAACGCAAATATGGATTAACGATTCAATCCAATTAAGTAGATTTGATGTATTGTATTGTTATATTTGATGATGATATGATGTGAAAATACAAAAACAAAAAAAACAACTTAAAAAATCCAGATTGGTTTTGTGGACCCCAATTTGGAAACCTTTGTGATAGAAGTTAAAAAAAAGTACAGTATTTGTCATTCATTTAATTTATTTGAGGTATTTAACGTGCACGTGCATTTTAAACCGATTGATTATATCAGCACACAGCTTATGAAATAAATTAAATATAGAACGGGCACAACAACTAGCCCCCAACCGTTAATCGATCACTGAGAAAGTGGAAACCCACATTTAATTAATTATGAATTTTTTGGCCATGCCAGGAATTGAGACCTGGGGCCCTTAGCTTAGTAGACAGATATGTCATTGACTCAGCTAATGTGTTGGACAAGTACAGTACATAAGTGTATTTACGGGGGCTTATAGAGAGAAAATCGATCTATTCAGCAAATTAATTGACATAGAGTAAAAGCTCTAAATTAAGACGTCACAAAATGACTAAAACCCAATCTTTACAAGATGATGTGCATGGCTTTAAAGCTACCGTCAAACAGAGCTACATGTGAGAGTACATTTTCAAAGATGAAGAGAATGAACCAAGGGCGGATTTACCCATAGGCCTAGTCGGCACGTGCCTACGGTGGCAGATTTTAGGGGCGGCAGATTTTGAATGACGAAAGAAAATACATATTTTTTTCTGCCAGTTAAAATAATTTTATGGCTTCATCGCGTGTGTGATTGTTGTGATTGGATTTATCGACCAGTTTGCTCAGCAGAAATCAAAGCGAAATATAGTATCGACTATTTTATTACTGTGTACATACGAATATTTAATTTGTAGTAACATGTTCTACAGTCTACTAATGCAAACTTTATATTGTTAAATTAAATAATGTTTGAATTTGTGTTTTGATATCGTAAGAGTATTTATTTCAACTTTTTAAGTCTTTGCTTAGATTCTTAATACATTTAAAACCTCACTATAATAAATAATCAAACAATGTAAGAACTTTTTATCTGTCATTCCACAGATAGCACTTGTGTATATGATATGCGTGTGTCGGTGTATGGGGGGCGGTGTTAGGGGGGAAACGAGGATTTAGAAGGTTAGAAATTAAGGTAGGAAAAGTGTGCGCCAAATTATCTAGTCCTTATGGGTGGCAGAGTCGTAAATCCACCCCTGAAATCAACAGTTGTCTGAGATAAACTATGAATGAAGAAAGGCTTTCCGATTTGTTGGCATTATTTTCTGAGAGTGACATTGTAAAAATTGTAGGCTATGAACTCATAATTGATAATTATTTGATGATTAAGGACAAACCACATTTTACAATTAAAATTGAGAGCAAAAGGTAAATCTTGTTTTGGTAAATCTTGTTTTGTTAAATTTTTGTAAATAAAGATTGTATGCTCTAAATAGTATTCTGAGTGCTGAAAATGTTTTAAAATAAAACATCATAAGTATACCAAAGACAATGTTTCATTTACTGTAGTCCTAATTTATTATTAGGCCTGAAAATGTTTTAAAATAAAACATTATAAATATACCAAAGACAATGTTTCATTTACTGTAGTTGTCCTAATTTATTATTAGGCTTAGGTAGATTTTATTAAATCTAAACCCATTTGAAAAGTGTCCAATAAACCTATTTAAATTAGCCAGAATTAGGTCTGAAAAAATGATTTTTGTTCGTGCTTTTTTCTTAATTCAATCAAAATATTGTACTTTCTTACGAGGGTTTAAATTTCACCTCTGCAATTTCCCCCCTTACCAAAACTCAACCGGCACCTCCAAATTAGACTCTCTAAATCTGCCTATGGACTACATTATAGTCTACAAAAGCTTGAGCTACCGTATAATTTGAGGTGGGGAGGCCCCCAGTTGCACATCCTTTTTACATTGCAGGGATTGGCAATCCTTTAGGAAGACTTCCTGGATGTGAATATGCCGATAAAACCTAAATTAGAGACTATATTTGTAGGGATGAACAATTCGAGGTTAAGTGCCAAAACAACGATCGCAAAGTAAAAACAAAAAACACGATATTCTTTAATTAAATTCTAATAAAATCTAAATACACAATTCTATACCAATAAAATTATGTTTTAGGAAACATAATGAAAATTGCCCCCCCCCCCCCCCATTTTTTAGGTATAAATAAAAC
>CABFOV010003837.1:0-49784 GCA_902141375.1 Timema poppense | reverse complement strand
CCCCCCTCATTTATTAGGTATAAATAAGACTTTTCGATAGTTCCTATATTTCACTGCTTCACTATAACATTTATTTTCTAAAGTAATTTATTATAGTCATTCCCTATCTATATTTCAAGTAGCATTGACCCGAATAAATTACGAGACCCCTGGACACTCTATGACTTTCTTAAACTAAGGAGAAAAAAAGAAAAAACTAGGAAGGGTTAGAGGGCTACTACTCTACCGTTGTCGTTGGGTTTTGAAGGTTTTTCTAAGGTTTCTACAAAGCTCGCCAACGGCTTCTCAAGACTTTCTAATGCGCTCATGATACTTAAACCATAGGAGAACTTTACCACTGTAATGGTATTATAGCTAACTGTACACTGGGTCTTAATGAGCGGCTTCCAAAACTGATAAGACTACTTTTAGTTACGTTCGTATCGAGATAGAAAAAAATAATCTCAGTTTGAAGTGTAATTACTTAAGTAATAAGTTTCTTCAAAGCGGAATCGCTGTGGAACTTCTTACAAGTGTACGATTAAAAGATTTATGAATCTACTAATCATTACGAAGACCTTCCATTTCTTGTTGACTGGAAGTGGCTTTCCTTTCAAACTATTTGGTGTGGAGAGATATTGACTTTGAGATCGTTTCAAGATCTTTTGAGCCATGTCTTTAAAACTCTCTAGTTAATTATATGATTCTTTTGTTGTTGTTGCTAAAATAGTTGTTTTCTGCAAGTGGAATTTACTATTCATTGGATAAGGATGTAAAATAAATATTGTCCTAAATATTAGGGCCTTTATTCAAATTATATTGGTTTATGAGTTGCTGTATACTGCATACGTATAAATAGAAATACGTGGTTTTACCAAATACACCGATACATTAAAAGATTAAAAATTAGCGTGTTTAAAAAGAGGTATAATGCATTAAAAACCCTTTTATTTGAAAAAACAAATCCTTTCAAGCTGAAAATCATATGAGGTATATATTTATTTAATTTTAATAACAATACTTTCATATCACATTAACTCAACTAGTTATTGTAAAATGCTGATGTCTTAAGAGTGTCATGTGTGTTGCGTATAATCTATAACATACTTAAATATAGGCCTATTAAATGTTAAAAAAACCTTAATCCACCGAGTCAGGATTAAAACTTCGACCTCACCTTGGCAAAAAAAAAACCAGACAAAACAAGACTTAAGCTTCCTCTTTGGGGTTTGTCGAGTAAAGTGTTTTGTATTTTAATCATCTTTATGATAGTGATGTAGCGCCAAATTTCCCGAAATAGTTGATGAGCCGAAAGAAGAATAAAAATAATAGATATATGCGAAGGACTTCTTGAATGCGAATCGAAGTCAAAGATGAGATAATTGTAGGTGTCACATAACACTACTTATACATTTTAATACATTAAACTAGGTAAAGCGAAAGGCTTTAAGGTAAAAGAAAAACACATTATTTTATGATGGCAGTAGGTTACTTTTGGTGTTTCAAAACAAGCGACGCTGGCGTTCTCGTGGCAATGTGGAGGGAGGGCCATCTTGGCGTTACGACGCACCTTTAGGTTTTCAGAGTCTTACAACAGCAAGTTCAGCTAATTGCGTGTGAGCTATTTGTGTGTTCATGATCCAATAAACGACCAGGCGTTTCACAACACAGGGTAGTGGAGGGTGCGTATAGTAACGTACATGACCCGGCGTTTCACAACAGATGGTTCAGCCCGCCACACTAACTCCCCAGGCTTATTAGTTACTCGTATGTATATGATTCAATCAGCAATCAAGCTTTCCACAACACAGGATAGTGGGTGTGCGTATAATTACGTTGTTACGAGTCTTCACGCCCGTGACCAGATTCTAGCCCTTTTCCGACCATCCACCTCTATCGAAAACAGGTGAAACTACAGTTTTCTACTCTTCTTTAATAGTCCACAAAGGAAAACCCCACATTTGAGGAAAAAATATAAAAGGACAGTGTCATTTTTATGGCTCGCTTCACAACAGATTGATAAGTCCCAGATGCGTCTTCCTAACCTACTCATTCTCTCGCCCGCCAGACTGGCTATGAGCAGCTTGGCCTGGGTATAATCTTGACTTCCAAACCGTTTCTCCTGCTCTTGAGGGCGTCATTGGAGGCTTGCGTGCATGCTCTCCATGCTCTTAGATTCTCCATCTAGGTCATACTCTCTTACATTAAGTTTAGTTACATTATAAATTCCCTCTTACATTCTCTATCCGGACCATGCCCTCATAGTAAGCCTTCATACTATCTTACATTAAGAATAGTTCCATTCTATATTGCCCCTTAGATTCTCTATTCAGACCATGCCTTCACATTATTCTCACTTCCATTCTTTATACAACCTATGCCCTTACATTAAGCCTATTTCCATTTTACATTCAGATTAAGCTTGAATCCATACTATATTATCTCCTCCTTCCTATGTACAGACTATACCCTCCAATTAAGCATAGTTCTACTATATATTGCCTCTTAGATTCGCTATCCAACCATTATAGTAATTCTATGTTCATTCTACATCCAGCTCATGTTCTAAATCATGAAGTACATACTAGGCTTAAGGCTAAATATATAGTATATCGTATTAACAAACAGAAAATATGAGTTCGTCTCTTGCACATATATCATCTTGAAATATCAGGAATGAAATCAAGGTTAAATAAATAGTAAACTATTTTAAATACATATGTATTCTAAAGATTAATATAAAAACAGAAAATATGGGATAATCTCCCTCTTGCACAGATATAGTATTTAAATCTGTCTATGGCACAGTGTGTTCGTACTTCGTTATTTAAAAAACTCATACACCCCCACCAAGATATGTGAGTCCTCGTTGGGAAGCGTTAAACTGACTTCTATACGCACGACAAAAGTTTTTTCCGGCCAGGAGCACTCGTCCTACAACTACTAGCTCAACAATGTTGGGTATACTAGAAGCATCACTCTAAACTTCTTCCTCTCCCCCCCTGCTCCCCCCCACCTCGTCAAAACTAAGTGCATTATAAGTCTTGTACTTCTTGAGCTCCCGAAAGCACTTGACCCGGTGGTACTCCTTCTCGACGCAATACAATGCCTCGCACATCTTGTATTAATCCATAAGGTCCTCCTCGGGATCCTCGACGTGTCACACGCACAGGATTTCAGGGCTGTCTCAATTCCTCAAATTGGAAATGGAACAGCTATTGGTGCAGCTTTCAATGAGCTCTCATATAGATGAATAATGGCTTCCCAGTCAGTGGAGTGATCTGTTACACGATTCCCTGTACCCGCACTTGTCCTCCTCCTCTATAAATTACGCCATTCCACTATCAAAAATGTATACTCCCATAAGATCCTCCAAGCAGTACCCCAATTGTTTGAACATCTCGAATGTGGTAAAACTATCCCCCCGCTTTCTACTTTATAAGGTCAGTGAGAGGCGTGAGGGAAATTGTTCTCCCCCCTCCCTAAACAAAGTTGGGCACATCGATTCATGAATTGTTTGATGAGTCGAAACCTAGCCATTGGACGTTGGACCTATCTCTCGCATGTATGATTATCTTCTCTATAAGATACACGTCCAGATGTGATGTCTTCCTAAGCTCCTTGGCGTATAATCCTCCAGTAATAGATTTACCTCTCATATCTTTTGGTAAGAAGGTTCTAGGATTCGTCTTGATGACTGTACGTATCTTGAGCAGTTGTACCGACCAGTTTATGTTGTACCCTTTTGTGAAAACATCCTTATGTTTACTGATATGAACAATATTTCTGACTTTAAGCTTGTTTGGTGTAGGAGTGATCGTTTTAGCATGCATATAGATGGTACGTAAAAGAATTTATGGTCATCTGTCTAAAGATGTGCGTCATAGCTGCATTGACGTTCTTCCCCATCTTATCCTTGAAAGATACAGAGCAAACCATTTTGGAATACACGTCGATATCTTTGAAAAGCTACTTGTATCCTTTATTCGATCAAGAGTAAGGTTTCATCTTCACCAGATCAACCTCCAGTAGCACGTTCAATACTCGTACGCTAAAATATCTTTTGTCAAACCTACGTCTTGCCAGACGACGAAGCTTACGCGCAATATCCTCCTTGACAGACATGATTAGACAGTGATTCCAGTCTTGCGAAATTCTTTGATGATGGAAATAATCTCAGCATCGTGTACTAAATGGCCTGTTCCAACCATTGCATGCAAGAGTCTAAATCGATCTTAAAAATTTTTCGGATCGCTCCAATAGGCAAAATCTATCCATCTTCCTATCTTCGTTTTAGAGAAAACTTCTCTCTCAATCTTGTCCTAGACCATCGTTTTTGTGATACGTATATATTTTGATCCAGTGTGTGACTTAAAACGGGTTTAAGGTTAATTTCTGATTTGATGTGCGTTTTTATCCTTGAGCATAGACTTGTCCACCTTCAGGTTCTCATCGTTGTAATTAATAGGGTCTTTTATGAAGATTAAGTCATCATAAGTTTTATCAGAACGTGCTTGAGGTGTATGACGATAAGTATGCCACACATTTTTGTGATGCAGTATCTCAGGCGAGACTTATTTTTCTTCCTCCTTTTTCTCTGTCATCTTTACCATCTTATTTAGCATTTCCGTAGTCTGTTTAAAGGTTTCCCTCATCACGATATCAGATTCAAGTCAAGCATCTCGCAGCCGTTTGTACCTTCGTTTAATTACCTTACTCGCTTTGATAACCTCTTCTGAAACTTTTGTATACTACGAATGTACAGAAAATGTTAATATTCCGTTTAACTTAAAATTTTCTGGAAAAACCTTTTTACGTTATATTTCCTTTTCAGTTGGGACGTAACAATACAACGGCTTAGGATAGAAGCGTGTTCATTCGTTGTTGCTTTCGAGGGGTTAAACTCTACCTGCACTCAGTATTATACTCTTATGAGGATATAAACTTGGGGCTTCAACCAAGATTACTTTTCAAAATTATACGAAGACTATGATAATTTCCAAACTTTGTACTACGGAACAAACTCTCCCTTACCACTACTTAGCCTTACAGTTTTCAAATCACACGCAACCATTGTTGTGTTTGACGTTATTCAGCAAAAATCTACTCTCAAGGAGTGTATTATAACATGTATAACGGTCGAGACCAAAATATATCTGCCAATAATAAAGACTTGTGTCGCATCGTTCTCGAACGTGTAGTCCGCAATGAACCTTTCAGCACTAATTTCAACTAGATGGCATCATAAATGGTTTGTTCAAGTCTTTTACCTGTACATTATATTGATAGACGTGCAGGGGTTCATGATCGAGGAAAGAGTTTTTTTTAAGGAGATAGCTATCTTACATTTCCACCCGTTCGATGAAGCCAACTATATGCTCCTCCCTATGTTTGAGATTGATTATTTCATCACCAAGTAAGGGGGACGTAGACTGGGTGACTTTCCATCATAATGAACTGTGTTGACAAATAGTAGTGATTGGCTGTACTGAAAGCCAAGTGCATTGATTGGTCGACATCCAGAGGAGAAGATGATATATTTTAAAGAAGCATAGAAGATAAATTGGCTAGAGTATCATCGACAACAAAGATGAGTACAACCTTTACGAGCTGGAAAATCTTGGGGTGTCCTTCTCCAACAAAGCTTGGAAACCAAAGTGAACTATTAAAATGTCCCATTCATTACAGCTCAGTCTACACTTGCGCAACCAAAAATGTACGACTCCTCTATGAATTATTTCAAAGTTGTAGGTTTGATCAGTTAAAATGTGTGTGAGTTGACCTAGAGTGCTCTACATAACGATAAAGGCCCGTATGCAAGGACGATGCTGAGCACGGCTAGAGTACAGGCTGAGCACTAGCAGAGCATGAGGCCTGTCTTGAGTATGGGCAGAGTATATAGCCTGAGCAAGCCCGGTACCAGAATTTGGTGAGACTCAAGATATTGCGTCATAGATCGTACTAGCACGAGGCTCATACTCTGCCTATATTATGGCTGTGCTCAGCATCGTCCTTGCATACGGGCCAAAGGCTCAGTCATCCTATCTCTACTGAATAATATCGCTTTATTTAACGAATACAAAAGCTTCATCAATTTCGATCAGTTGTCCTGCTCTGCGGACAAGATGAACTGGTTAATACTGCGTTGTTACAGCCTAAACAGAAGAAGGAGTCAACCTTCTCAAGGAATAAGAAGGAAACTACCACTACGTTGCCTGTCAACGAGGAGGATAACCAACCTTAATGTAAAGTTGTGAAACGTCAGTGATGTGCTTCACAATAAAGGGTTCTGTTTTATTCCTAGACTTTGAGGGAGAACAATATGAGGAATACACTGATCTTTTATCATGAAAAGTTTTTCTGCAGTAACAAGTGCTAATCTATTGGTATCGACAGTGCTCAAACTTTCTTACCCCTTTGAAGATCCCCATTCTATATATGATCATCAAAAGTTGAAGAATGCTTGACTGGCCAACTGCAATGAAGGTGATCTGGATTAAGATGAGACTGCAACCTTGGTGTAAATTGGTGTTTACAATTACTCGTTCTACCAGTAATCTCTGTTTTAATAGGATAATTTATCTTTTATAAAATCTATTAAGTAATCTGCATGTAATATAATAGATAAACAAAGTAAAGGTGTGAGAGAAAACTGTCTCTGTCTGTCTCATGTGTATTATACATGAGGACTGGTATTTTATCAGACAGTGTAAGTCTGAAGAAGTATATTGAGATATAGAATGTATTTATAATGGAAAATCTCATTGTAGTAACAAAACGGTTTGGTTAATTTTATCATCGATCCCTTTAGGATATTCTTAAAGTTTAGATATATTTGTTTACATCAATTTAAGGAATATTTATTCTGTTAGAGTATAAGTCTAGGGTATTTCAGAATATTTAATATAATAGAGTAGTCTAGGATGTATTATTAAGTTTGATAATGTTATTTAACCTGTTAGTGCGTGCCACGGGATTGAGGGGGAGTCGAGGGTGTATCCGTGCCACCTAAAGAACAAGAGTTTGAAATCAAGGTTAGAGCGGGGAGGAAGAGGTGTGGTGGGCTTAATCCTCTGTTGTGAAACGCCTGACAGCTCTAAGCGGGATATATACTGATGACGATATTATACGCACCCACCACTACCCGTGTTTGTGAAACACCTGATCACTGATTGGATCATACACACACGAGTAACTAACACGCCATTGGCTCAACTAACTACCTTGAGAAATTCCACATAGCTAAAGACGCGTCGCGACGCCGAGACGGCCGCGGCCCCCCAATCACATTGTGACGATAAATCCGTCAACCACTGGGAAATAACGCGAGTGTCGCTTGTTATGAAACACTGAAAGAAACCTACTGATGGCATCAGTAATAATGTATACTTATGTTACAGATGTAATTTAATTACTACTTAATGTATTTAGTAGCTGTTCTAAAAACAATATAATGAAATATGTTTTTTATCACCACGTTTTACTACCTGTTCAGTTTATACGCACAAATAAATATTACTCTAATATGATAGGGAAGAAGAAGGAAGCGTTTTTGAGGTAATCTACCCACACTTGCGTGGAAGGATATTGGGAAACTATTTAGAAAACAAACCTCAGTGAGCCCAAACGAGACTCAAACCCAATTTCCCAGTCTTCAGTAAGCCAGTCTACCACAAGAGTGGTGCCTTAGACCAATCGGCCACTGAAACGTGGTTGAAACACAATATGTAAAGTAAGATATTGAATATTTTTCATTACGAAATGTTTCCAAGTTTCGAAGGTTATTTTGGGTGTGTAAATCAAAGTGAAGGAGCTTTGACCTTCAACCTCGACATTTAGAAGCTTCGCACACCCCTAAAAAATAAAACCATTTGAAGGCATCCTGGTGTGTGCCTGCTGTATTCTCAGTTTAGTCGAGAAAATTCAAGGTCAAAAAGCAGCTATCACACATATAGACATCATCACATTATTCTATTTTCCTCCCGCTTTTACTACATACATTATTCATGTTATAGAAATATAGTGGACTTAAGTTTTTGAATGTAGGTCTTTCTATGTTTAAATATTATTTGAGAAAATTATACGGAATCTCTCTCCGTGTGTGTAATACTTAAGGATCGTAATTATTAATCTTCACTGAATGTGTATGATAAAATATCTCCAAGATATCTTTTCTAATATATTTAAATCGTACAGCTATTTTTTTATTAATATTTAATAAAAAATATTATCGCTGTCGAATTTAGGCTCACGACCAGAAATAGTTTTTCTCTGTTACGAAAGATATCACATACGGTCGTCTCTATGACCTGGTGGTTAATATAGTAAGAAGACATTGGATAACCACCTGTGCGGTTTTAAAAGGTTTTCTTTTTGTGTATAGGCTCTTTCTCGTAATCAAATATATAACTTCCTGGCTGTTTATTGTTAGGTGAAGATGTTTCAGATTAAGTTAGTATGTAATTCGAGTGTTGATAGTTATAGCTCTAACTGTTAAATAAAGTTTACAATAACAGACAATGGGGGAAAGCTTTATTGAATTATTACTGAGTTTGATGTAAATTTGCTTTCAATAAACATTGCTCAAAATATTGATTCTTTAACTGTAAGCGTATAACCCGAACGGGTAGTAAGACGCGGTGCTAAGTATTATTATTATTATTATTTAACTGTACTTTCAGAAGTTGTCAGAAAAATATATATATATTTTAGAAGATATTATGTATAGTAGTTATCATTGACATATCCCAACTAATAGTACTGATATAATTGAATTTGTCAAAAGTGGAAACTTCCCCATATCTTGGCGTATAAATATATGAAAGTAGATTTAACAACTTCCGGCAGAAAGCCTCTCCGACTATACACTCAATATTCGTGCACGCATTACCAGATTCCTTGATTTATAATACATGGGAATTATTATTATTATTATTATTATCACAACGTCTTACTACCCGTTCGGGTTATACGCACTTACGCTAATGTGTAATGGTAGGGTTATTGTGAGATGAACTAGAGATCCTACAGTTTAACGTGGGATCCGAACCACGGTGGAGGCCTGGCATTCCCCACAGAAGGGAATTAAATGGTAATGATGAAAATGTAAAAATAAAATAAAAAATGCACGTGCAGTACCTGGTGAAAGAACACTTTTTTCCACAATATCATCTGACCTAGTCAACACACGGATGGGTATTCAATCCTTCCGGGTCAAAAGTCCACCACACTAACCGTGCAAGAAACCCTGTCGGTAAGTTGAGGAAGGTCCTTTACTTGGGAGTGTAATACAATCGTAAAACAATCTCAAGGTCTTTTAGGTTCTCATACAATCCACAGTGGGCGTACTACTGCCATAATTAGCGTTTACATGTCAGTTATTATTACTTTAAGTTTACTTGGAAGTTTTTTTACTTCAATTTACGTTATAATCGACTAAACTGAAGTAGGACTACGTTTTAATGGTAAGAAATTCAAGGCTTTCGTTTTCATATTGTAGCGACACGTACACACTATTTTAATCAAATATATTCCTTTGGGACAGAAAAATAAAGAGTGAGTTCGACAGAAACATGAGTTGAGAGTCTTGATGACAATACGCTCGGGGAGAAAGGGGGCTAAGCTATTCCGCAGGCTATTGTTGGTAGATATCAACTATCAGGAATATTACGCATACTGTACAGAATGGCTAAAATGCTAAAGGGTATTTAATTAGCACAAAAATAATACAATTGTAAGAAAATTGGTATTATTGTTTACTTTTCAACATCAATTTATTTAATAGTAACAAAATTGTTTTATAATATACAAGCTATTTATATATATATTTACACACACACACACATATATATATATATATATATATATATAATCCCAAAGGTATAGAAAGAGGAGTGTGGTTTAGACGAAGTACTGTACATTTGCAATAGAGTGGAGAGAGAGTGGGAAAACAACAGGAATAAATCACATGTGAGAAATAATCAGTGCACTCACTCAAGATTTGAACCTCAGCCTCCCCACTAAAGTTAATATAATATTCTGATTATCCGACACCTCAGACCACAGGACTAATGATGTTAGCAAGAAACGTAAACCCAAAATTGAGATAATATTCAGGTAATGGGACTATCTACCTCATGCGAGAATGAGTATTCTTCATAACCGCGATTAAACTAAGGAGGAGATCATACTAGCCTTATATACATATGATATATCAAGACGTGAATAATTTAAAGATAACTTTAATCAAGGTTGTGTGTGTATGTGTGAATATTTTATGAAAATACAATTTACATCCAGTTATATTATTAGAGGATAATATTGAATATATATTCTTGATACTTCAGAAATGTCTACCAATCAAATTTAGTAAATCAGCAAAACCTATACATACTCACACCAAGTGGGCACGCAGACCAAGGCGTTAATATGTCTTGGATTAGTTTACCTGCAACAGGTGGGTTGGGGATCGAATTTCGACTAGGTGACCTCAGACTTTTTTTACTACAGTGGTTTTACACTCTCCTTCCACACCAATTCGTATAAATTCCCTCTAAAGTGCTACCTACATCATCCTTACCTCATTAGTATTTTTAGTATACGCTTGTAGCCCAAACGGGTAGTAATACGTGCTGTTAAATAACATTGTAGATTTATTGAGATTGACACCTGGCCTACCAAGTCCAATTTCTCTATCCGTACACGTATTGAGCTCTACTGCTGAGGACGGGGAGATCAAGGTTCGAATCTCGGTTGGGTGAACTAGGGGTGGCTTTTCCTAAATGGTTTTCCACTCTCCCTCTACGCAAATGCGGGTTCATTTTCTCTAATTCAACCTTCCTCATTCTTAATCCATTAGAGTAATTAGTACTTAAAGCGTATAACCCGAGCGGGTAGTAATACGTGGTGCTAGTTATTATTATTATTATTATTATTATCTATCCGTGCAGCCAATCTTGCCAGTTTCAGTGACTTTTTGCCTGTACCTATTTATTTTGGAGCCCGTCCATTGTCCAACCCTACGGATAGAGCCTTTAGTACAGCTCGAATCAAGCGTCACATCGTAGGGCGGTTTTCTGTATTCTACTTTTAAAATCATTGATATGACATATTTAAAAGAAATACATCAACATTAAAAACAAAATGTAATAAAATATATATTTTCAACCGATTCAAATTTCGTTGCTTTCAAATGAATACAGAAAACCAAACTTCGATTTGTTTTATGTTTCGAGACAAATCTTGTGTATAGGTCTGCTCCACCTGACAGCAATAAAATTTGGTTTATTTTAAATAATTGTTTTTCAATTAATTTGTAGTATTTTATGAATGATTTCACCGGTTTCCATTTCACAGTTTTTTTAGTGATTCACACAATGTGACATTTTAGGAAATTTAAACATATTTCTTTCTTTGATGCCAACATTGATAACATTTTAACATAGTATTTGAGTTATTTTATAGGTATTGATAATATATATCAAAAGGAACAGATGCAGATAGCATACCTTGATATATGAATATTTAACAAATGTGTTTAGTAACTTTAGTAACTACCAGATACTGTCATTCCAACAAAAATCAGGGTATAAGTAACGGTAGGTCCTAAGATAATGAGCAAGGTAAGTTCAATGAAATTTCATCAACGTTCACCGGCAAGGTGGGATAATAAACAGAGGTGTGAGGGTCCACCAGTTATATTCGAGCCCCAATATCCTCCTTTCCCCACTCCTCCGACGGCAATATTGTTGTATTAAATGGCGCCCAAAGCGAGGTTTTAAGAAGCGTCTCTTGGTTAACGACTGTACCTTAGATTCCGAGATTTGGTTATGACTCGAGGGGAGGGAAGGACTTCACAACATTCTCTCCGGTACGTAGAGAGTACATTATCTGGAGAGCGCTGCGGGTCACGATTCGCCACTAAACACTTCCGTAAAAGGCAATTTGTGCTCCGGGATAGAGTGAGTGGAGAATCGTGATGAAACAAGAGGGAGGGGAGGTTAAAAAAACTACATTGGGGCCTTGTGCAGACGTCGAAGCCTTGGGCGCGTTAGAGGGGGAACACAGTACATGGAAGAGAGTTTTTTTTAAGGGACAAGGAAGGATTCGATGTGACCTTAGATTTGTCCACAGATCTGATATTTGCAGAGCATGGATTTATTATTTGTTGAGCCTTTAAGTGGAAGTTGGTGTTTAATTATAGTGGCTCTGACTTTTCTGAAGAATTTAATAAGTTGTGATGAGAACCTAAGGGATGAGGATGGAGGGAGGGGGAGAGGGATCCTTGTGGATTTAATAATTTATTATTTAAATTACGTTAACACGTGGGAGATTTGGAGTTTGCCGTAGGGTGGTTCCAGGTGCTTTTGACCGTGTCTGCGTGTTGACCCTCCTAATACTATGGGGCCATTAGACATCCAAACGCAACTTTGTTATCATGTATATATATCCTGTAATATATTTTAGAAAATTCCGAAAAAATTTGACTTTATTCGATTAGCTATCTTCTTGGAACGGTATTTTTTTTAAATGACTTCTTTCGAAAAATAATAATAGTATATAAATATATATTTGTTCCATTCAATGTCATTGGGCTCATAATTGATCTAAAACTTAAACCTTTTGTATTACAAATCAATTTATTGCATATAATAAATACATTATATTGTGTAAAACTATAAATAAATTTCAAATTCCAAATGTTACCAAAAGATGGCATCATCTACAGCCTCGATGTGTTGATGTTAAGAATGGGTAGTTTTTCTGCTTCTCTTCTTCATGAATTATAATATATATTTTGGGTTTGGTCTTTGGTGCTTGTTTGTGTAGGATGTTCAAAGCTATTACGAACTTGTGGACTGAGGAAAATGGTCGTCCAATTGTATTGGTTTGAATGCTGAATTGCAATGACACATTCGACGTCTGATAAATTGTCACCAATAGTAAATTTATTCCTGATCTATATAAGATTGCAAAATGTTTAGGTAGATGTTTTAATGTTCCAGCAAGATTAGCGAAGCAGAAATTAGCACCTCTACCCGCTACTTTTAATCCAAGCTCAAATATATATATACCCACATAAAATTAATTAATTTATATAGGACTATAAATACAGTTTCGTTATATTAGTTTAGTAAATTTTATTTGGATATATTTTTTCATAGCGTAGAACATAAATGGGTAGTAAGACATGGTGCTAAAAAAATATTCATACACTTAAATAATTAATTCTTTTTCACACCCACACATCTCATACTCATTCATCTTTGTAAATGAACCTCATACAAAATTCTACTGGTATCTTAGTTTCATTTACTTTAACATATTACATGCATCACACAGTCTAGAAATTAACACTGTCTTGAAGTGCCAATTACATTTTTTATTTTTCATTCAATCTCCGCCTTAAGCCAACTTTATTTAATTGGTATAATTTAACTTCCTTAGATAACTTCCTCTTTCGTTATTCCTGATGATGGTATTTAGGCCAAAACATGTAGAATGATTTCAGTTCCAAGTAGAAGATCAATATACCTACGAAGTGCCCCAAAGTACAAGGGAATAATATACTCAAAATCAGGAAAACATTTTCAATAATTAAATATATATCATACATAAACTTAGTAATCACATTGTCACATTCTTTCATATTATCTTCCATGTACTTTACACAGTATAGTGACCTATCACGAAATTCTATATAAATTTTAAAGTGTTCTAATCTACCAAATAACCTCAATAGTATTTATATCTATATTTTTTTAAATAATTTTGACTTATTTTAACCTGATTTTGGTAGGAAGAACAGTATACAGTGGTTAGTAAATTGCTATAACAATTTTAATACATTCATACATCAAGGTGTGTTATCTGAAGCTGTCACTTTTTATAACTATTATCAATACCTATAAAATAACACAAATAATATAGTAAAATGCTATCAATGTTGGCCGCAAAGAAATATGTTTGAATGTTTAAAAAATGTTCTTCTAACTAAAATCTGGATATAGCTAACTACATTAAAATTTCATTTGATTTAATCCGACACTTTTCCTGTTATGTGAATTTTAATATTTGGAATTATTTGTGTCTGGAAAAACCCGGGAAAGCACAGGGAATTCTGCAAAATCTGGTAAATATATTGGAATATTTGTTAGTTTGGAACATTTAAATGAAAGTTTAAAATAGTGCGTCTTTGTAAGGACGAATTATCACCCCTTAAACAAGGTTTGTGAGGCAACAATAAATGTATTTCCTCATCAATCTTAAATGATCATGTTTTAAACAAAAGTTACATGATTTCACACTATTCATTCAATTGATTATAAGATTCGGGTGACCTTGTGGTCTATGGGTAATGTGTCAGACTTCTGTGCTGGCGGCCGGGGTTCAATCCTCTATCCCGGTACATATTTATCTGATTACCAAACCCTTACTTCACCTCTGACAATACATCTTGTTAATGTGGAGAATGCCAGGCCTCCACCGTGGTTCGGATTCCATGTTAAGCTGTAGGTCCTCCATTTCATCTCACAAACACCCTACCATTACATATTAGCGTAAGTGCGTATATAATAACCCGAACGGGTAGTAAGACGCGGTGCTAATAATAATAATAATAATAATAATGATTAAAAGATTAATTGTATTGCTCTTTTCTTCGATCTAATCCTCATGAGAGAGTGGGAATTCCTTCTGGAAAACCTGGAAAACAGTAAATTTAATGATAAAAAATAGTAGGAACTCTGTCTGTCATATTTAGTAATTTCACTTTTAATTGTGATTCAAAATAACTTTCTAACGTATGGTAGAATAAAATTGTAATGTTTTAATAATTTTTACATCAGCACACATGCTTTTATTTCCACTGTTAATAACTTTTAAATATGTATTAAATATTGTTTTACATATACACACTGATTTTATTTATTTGTATACATTAGTAACAAAACTAACCGGCCCCGTGGTATGGGGGTCAGTGTACCTGGCTCCAAGCCTAGGAATAATGGGATCGATTCCCGGTGGGTACTTTTAGTAATTTTTCCGAAGGGGTAACTACCCCAGCTGTCACCAGGACTTAGGTTAGTTAGGTTAAAGGTTTTCCACTGGTTTCACACCTTCATACTCAATATCCCCATCATCTTATCTCATCGGGATATGAATGATTGTACGATTCTGGAGTCACCTGGGCAACAGTACGTTAGTATTGACTAATCATTCCACTACTAGGCTATTTATGTAGCCCCCACGCGCAATGTTATATAATTATAGTGTCAAGTCTCAACTTTACTTTCTCATATATTTTGTATTTCCAAGGACAAGGATTTTGTATCTTTAAATCTATGTAATACAATCAGTTAAATTGGGGTGTTGACTCTAACTTCTTATCCACTTATTTCTTCTAACCATTTGTTTTACCGATTTATTATTATTATGAATAATTTTTTTTAAATAATATATTATGTAATTATTCAATCTACATACAATTTGTTGAGAATTAAAATATTCCAATAAATTATAAGAAATCATATTCTTATTCAAGATTATTTACTTTCCATAGTAATATTATTATAATTTAGGATGTTTTTTAAACTATTAACACATGCAGATTGTTATAACTGTTGGTTTGATGTTTGTTTGATAAAGACTTTCATACTTGTAGCTTAAACCTGTTGAATTTTCGTCTTTCAAATACATTTGACGTAGTATATACTTGTTTTGTATTATTATCTTTATAATTTTATAGTATTATTGGATAAAATAATATTTATAGTAAATTTAATATCTTCATTACAATGTAGTATCTTGAAACATGCATACTTTGTTTAAAATAATCCTTTTTCAAATAATCTTGAATAAACAGAGAATACGCAAAGAAAGGTAAAATATTACAGTATTTTCTGTGATAATTTTTTGTTTAATTAGGAAACCATTGAAACCCGCATCGGTGGCCACGTGGACTAAAAGTCAAGCTGGTTTTCCAGTGACTGGGTGGTCTCCCGGCTTATTCTACTGATTTATTTTTTCCGGAATGTTTTCCCAATCTCCCTCCTCTGCACATATGCGAGTACACTTCCTCAAAATTCTACCATTCAAATTCCTACGCCATCAGTGTAGTTATATGAATATTTAGCCAGGATGGATAATAAGCTTCAGCGAAAAAAAAGTAATCACTATGCACATTTGTATATTTAGTAACTCTATTTTTGTCCTAAGCACCGTTCTTGCTCACAACCATGTTCACAATGCCAAAAGTTACGTAATCCGTGCGCAGAATAATGAAATATAAAGATAAAAAACCTACAGCTCAACGCAGTAAGTCATGTACACGTCATGTATAAATTATACCATTACACACAATAAAAAAACTTGTATCCCATTAGCGGTTAGAAAAAACAAACATGGCTTTCTTATTTCACTGTATATTATTTCCCTAATCTAATCTTATTGGCTTAAAGGTATAAAGCAACTCGTAAGGTGTTCTTAAATGTCATAATGCACATTTTCTCTAATTGAATTAATACTCTGTTTTGAATTCCTGTTTTGAATTAATAGGCTACTCAAAAGTTCAATACCCTAATACTTGATTAATTATTTATTATAAGCCCTACTGTGTGGATTAAAATGACACAAATCGGTGGTCGCAAGGACTGACGATTCGATCTCGTATTAGACTGGATTTCTGCAGATGGAGAGATCGGGGTTCAAATGCTGGTTGGATGAGCCAAGGTTTTTTTAAAATCCTAAATGGTTTCCCACTCCTTCTTCATACAAATGCAGGTAAATTTTATCTTAAGCTCTGCCCCACTCAATCCTATTATCTTAGCACAATTAAAATATACGTAGCTCGAAAGGGTACAAAGATTAGGGGGTTATTATTTTTTTATTTTACAAGATATGCCGATGGTAAATTAGTATAGTTTCCTTTAAGTTTATTACCTAGTCGTAACATTAAATATAATAGTGACTTAAGGACCACCCTTAAATCACACAAGGATTATGATTTTCAACACCTCCCCTCCCACATTATCCCACGTACGGAATCGTAAGATTTTCCGTCACCAACCCCCCTCTATCTTCTATCTTACGTAGTTTTGTACGATTTGATAAATTATATTATTTTAATCGTTAATAATTGTTAGACATAAGTATTGGTATGGAATTTTAGAATACTTTAATTGCAATAAAATTAGGTGCAATACATAAGTAAATGAAATATAAGCGCAATTTTATAATTAATATATGTATTATCTGACAATTTGTTTTAAAGATTTCGTTTCATCGTAAACATTGATTTAAAGAAATTCTTACGTCAGATTTATTCTACACTTCCCATCCCCATCCCCACCCCCTCCATAAGAAAAAAAAAATACTGAACTCCTCTCAGGTAGTTCCTTCACTTAAGATGTAACTCATAAAGTTACTCCTTCCCTAATTTTGTCAACATTTTTTTTATCAGAGTATGTTTGGAAATGCTTACTAAGAAATTCACCTATGGTTCTTTCCAAATTAAATTCATTTACCTAGAAGGATTAAACTATGACCCTTTATTATTAGTCATGCCATGTTGAAATATTTCAAGGTAATCTTGCCGCTACCTTACAGGTTAGATGAAGGGTACAGTGATCCAAAACAGATAATGGAAAAGTTGTTTCATTGTAGAAATTCGAAAACGAATGGTTTTATGTTGCTATTTGTCTTGATTTTATGCTAATATTAGTTATGTAACTTATTTTAACACGAGGTGATTTAACGGCTTAAGTTATAGGTAGGGGCTGTATGGCTTGTTTAAAGTCATATATATATAATCTCACCCCTGAGTGAATCCAGCCGATATTTGAACTTCAAGTTCCCCATCAATTGCAATAGTATTTATCAAGCCTGATGCCTTAGACAATGTGACTACAAGTACAGGTATTTTCTGGAAAAAGTTATATAGTAGATAATAAATAGTACAAGAGTTGTGTGAAACTTATCAGTGCATGCTACATGACTTGAAGGGACTTGCCATCTTGAAGTAGTTAAACTAGTTAACTTTTTTTTGTTAACGTATTGAAGTAGTTAACTTTTATTTGTTACGGTGTTGGAGTAGTTAAACACACACACACGTCTTTAAGTAGTTCCAAAACTTTCCTTCCTCTAGTAGCCGTCTGGAAGGATTTCCAAAAGTTACCTTCCACTAGTAACAATTTTGAAATAGCTCCACTAGTTACTATATTTAAGCAGCCCCCTTACCATCTTGAAGTAATATTCCACTAGTAACCATCTTGAAGTAATATTCCACTAGTAACCATCTTGAAGTAGTTACAAAATTACCGTCTTGAAGTAATTCCTCGAGGAACCGTCTTGAACGAGTTCTACTTAACATTTTAAAGTAGTCCCACTACCATCTTGCTGTAATTCAACTATTTACCATATTGAAGTAATTCCTCTAAACACCGTCTTCAGCTAGTTCCACTTAACATTTTAAAGTAGTTCTACTACCATCTTAAAAGTAATTCCACTAGTTACCATCATGAAGTAATTCCTCAAGGAACCGGTCTTTAACTAGTTCCATTTAACATTCCACTACCATCTTAAATAGTTACACTTAGCGTCTTGAAGTAATTCTACTGGTTACCATATTGAATTAGTTCCATTAGAAACCTTCTTCAACAAGTTACACTTAATGTTTTGTACACTTTAAGTGTTTATACTAGCTAAAGTGTTTAAGCAATTCCGCATGTCATTGGCTTCAAGTGTTTTATTTTTACTAGAGTTTTAAGCGTGTACATTCTGTAGGGACCATATAATCCCACTAATCACAAACCAAATTAATCCTATAAATAACACAGGATACATAAAACGGTAATTGATCCATACTCAATGCAAATTTGTTAATCCATTTCGGATCAAAGTTTAATCAGATCAAACTCAAAAATTAATATAAGCTGCTGAAACGCGTTGAAACGCGTTCTTAATAATTGTTGCATGTTGTGAGAAGTATAGGTAGGGTCACACACTACGTAGTTAGTGATCTTTAAAATAATAGCAGAGTCATTTCACAGCAATATAAAGGCTAGCACACTCGTATTGACATATTAATAACTCTTTCAATCATTTATAAATAAATGCAGACTAGTCAGTAGAAACAAAAGTTCATTGTGTTTATTTTTCAGCTGTCAAAAAAATATACATGAAAAAAGGCAGTTTTGTAAATCACGGGTTGACGTATGAATATATTAAGTTTGGTCAAGTAATTTTAAAAAAATAGTTCGGAAAAATTATTCTTATAAAAATCTGATTGTATCAACAGCTTTAGATTTCTCAGAATTTTAGAATTTAGAAGATTTCTGTGATTAAAGTAAAGGCAAATTTCGTTAAAAAAAAATTAGTTTTATAATGCATGATGAATCTAATTTTTAACAAGTTGATAAAAAGCATTATTTTTGCAGGTTCATTTCAGATAATTGCCTGCTGGGTTAAAAGCATTTCTCGTCTAGCAGTCATGACGTCCTTGACTTTATAAAATATGATACAAGATAATTACAGTAAAAACGGTGTTATTTATCTGAACAAGCCAACTTACTGAATATCTGTACACTTATGTTTAATCTACTCTACATAGTCCGTAACTCTTTATCATCCTCTTTTATTTCACCACGTCTTACTATTTGTTCAGGCTATACGCATCAAATTAAGTTACTGATGACGCTTCATGAAGGTAGAGTTCAAAGGAAGTATTCTCGAGGAAGGTTTGAAAATTATTTAGGAAAAACACCTCAGTACACATAACCAGGATTCGAATCTTGACCTCAAAGTCACCCTAACTAGATCAGTACAGGATGTCTACCATCCGGGAAAATCAGGGAAAACGGGAATTAGCCGGGAATTTGAAGTTATCGGGAAAAAACGGGAATAAGTCGGGAATTTGGTAAATTACAATAAAAATCTGAGAAAATGATATTTTACTCAAAATATGAACTACAATAATCAGTAAATTATGTAATTTTTTTGCTTGTAGCTGTGTAATATATTTTTAATTCCTAGTAAACAATTTTAATTCAAATTTTAAAACATTATTATTATTTAAAAAAATATAGAAAAACAAGGGAGGAGGGGGGGGAGCGAGTTAAAAGGATGTGACATACTTTTTTAGTCGGGAATTTTAGGAAATGATCAGGGGAAATCAGGGAAAAGGTCGGGGATTTCATTGGTCAAGTTTAGTAGACATCATGTCAGTCTGGCATTAAGTCAACTTGACCACTGAGGTGAGTCTTATAGTCCTTAACATTATTTAACTGCTGAGGTATGTTATTTCAATATTGTACACACACTACGTATCCTCAAACACGTGATATTGTGTAAGCTAATGAGAAAGTATAGTATTAGTTGTTGACGTCGGTGGTCTTGGGGTAAAGTGCTCACCTCAGGAACCGTTGGTTAGGGGTTCAAACCCAGCCAGGTTCGATGGATTTCTCTTGAGCGATAAAATTCCGTAGCACAGCTTTATTTCGGAGGGTAATCCATCCCATGTTGATTGTAGCATGTAAAAAAAATCTGGAAGGAGTGTGGAAATACCTCTCTAGGTAAAACTAGAGGGCCCTTTCGCTATTTCTCATAGAAATTCTCGTGTGATGATAATACAATCAGTAAGTTCAGAGAGTACACGTTAAACACTCTAAATAAATACAAATAAAACATGTAAGTGCCGAAGGATGGTGGTTTTGCTGTATACAACTTGTTTTTACATTAAGACTAGATAAATGGTCATTCCAATATGTATAAATATTCATACGCCAAATAATATCCATGCATTTTTCACTGTGCCAATCGTGACAGATTTAATATACAGTAGATATAGCGACTGATAGAGGTATAAATTATCACTGGAATTATTATTGAGAAAATTCGCCAAGTAAACTGAAAATGCTACGCATAATATTATTTTAGATATATTTTTAAAACTATTTTAAAACTAACCAACTAATTATCTTCAACCACAAATTGAATAATTGAGATATTATCAGTATACTTCTCAGATACCAAATGTTTCAAATATATTTTTAAAACAAATTAGCACATCTTGCAGCCATTTACTAGCGACACTAACTAACAGGGATGTTTACGATTACGTTTGCGATTTTGGTGGGACTAGGAGCCAAATTAATTTTGGTGTGCCCTCAGAAATAAAGTTGTCTTCTTTCAGGACCGTACCAATTGAGGGTATTTTGGGAGGCTCAACTCCCTCTCCCCCTTAGATCAATATTAATAATATAATATGTTTGTATTCCTCAATGCCTAGGCTGGTAGCTAAATCGAATATAATAAAATTTATAGCACTCACAATCCCAATAGTTATCATTTTCTAGGTGACCTGGTGGTCTAAGGGTAAGGTGTCAGACTTCTGTGCTGGCGGCCGGGATTCAATCCTCGGTCCCGGCACATATTTATCTGGTTTCCAAACCCTTCCTTCACCTCTGACAAGACATCTTGTGAATTTGGGGAATGCTAGGCCTCCACCGTGTTTTGGATTCCACGTTAAACTATAGGTCCTCCATTTAATCTCACAATCACCCTACCATTACACATTTAGCGTAAGTGCGTATAACCCGAACAGGTAGTAAGACGCGGTGCTAATAATAATAATAATAATAATAATAATAATAACAATAATATAATTTTCTAGAACTTTAAAGTTGCTTCAAGAGAGGATCAATGTTAATAAAAGTCCTTGCTATATCCTATAAGGAAGGGCTTAACAGTGTGTCAACAAAAACTCCTTCTCCCTCTTATCTCGACCCTAAAGTCTGGGTATTACCCTGGCCTTCTTGAAAACTACCGGTACGCTACCAATAGTGGCATCCCTAACACATGTACAGGGCAATTTTAGCAGAAACAACTTTTATCTAAACTAAATAATTAGTGGTTGTCTATCCCCAAGCAGGCATCCAACTCAATTTTTATAGGGTGGTTGGGAGTGTAAATCCTAAATCCCTTACTGAACGCTCCTGAGAAATGATAGTTGTGTGAATATTAAAGCGGGAGTGCTTGACATGATTCCCTCAGAGTGCGTCATAGTTTATTTACTTCCCGGAATGTGGTTCCACGTTCCAAACGACTCGGTAGAGCATTGAACCGTGGATAATACAGAGGTATAGTTTAATAAACTCATCACGTGGTAATCTCAATGAAATGTTATCCTGCTATCGTGTTTCAATATTCATCAATTAAAAACAACGATTAATTACAAACTAACTACCTATTCTGGCGTATAAATCATTGAAACGGCTATGGTATCTTCAAGCAGGCTGCTAAACAAGTGTTGTCCAAGGTCATGTAAAATGTGAAGAGATCCATCCGGACTACACGTTCTTGTTATTAAGAGAGGGGATTTTTTAAGGTAAAAAAGTCACTCTAAAACAATTAAAATCTTAGATCCGAGGAGTTAATAACATTTTAAATAAGAGATTAGAAAAAAAGGTTTTTTAAAACTTGGGATCCAAATTAATTTGCTTAGCTATTGTTATTCGTGCAAGTAAATTGGTCCAAAATAGTTAAATATCAAAACTAACAATCATTAAATTACAATAAAAAGAATGTTAGCTTATAATATATTAGTTACAATTTACATTTCCAACGGTGACTAAAGAATTAGTGTGAACAAAATCAGAATAAAAAGGATTTGAGGAGAGGGACGTAGCCTACTAGTGTGTGGAAAATCATATTTTCTATGATTTGGATTCGATCTCATGATTCGTAAGTAAAATAAAGATTTGGATCCAATAAAATGTTTATTCCAACCACCCATACATCTATATTATTATCATTCGTCTGATCTAATGCAAGTGTGAGTAAAGTGCAAAGCTTCTTCCGGTGCCTCACGTCACTATGCAGATGGACTATACTCATATTTTCACTCTAGGCGTAGTAGGAAAATTACGAATCCTAGCTACACCCTGACAGAATTTGAAGTCCTACCTCCGGGTCAATGACACACCAAACCATACTAGACTAATACCTTTATCCGCGTTGTTCTGATGCGTGTAGTTGATAGTTTCATCTGTAATTCAATGAGCTGAGCTATCTATCCAATGCGGAAAGGATAGGGAAGGTGTATTTATAATTTAATAAAACTATAATCAATATAAAACATAAAATGTAAGGAAACCAATATTGTCGAAAAATCAAAAAATATATATAATATATACTGTAAGTCAAAATTTATATTGTTTGTCAAATGTGGTAGCAGAAAAAAATACATAGCTGGACGTAAGAATATAATAACGTAGATTTATAAACTTTTTGAGCTGTCAGATAATGTTCTTCATGAAGAGATCCAACCATAATTGTTCTGGTTTAGGATTAAAATCAAGACATTTGGATTCAATCACGCGTACTAGCCGCTTATCTAGGAATAATGTTCTATTAAAATTTGATATTTTTAAAGGGTTTTGATATGTTTTTGTTCCAAGATATGAACAGCACATTTGGATAAAAATAAATATATTGACATGTCTTAAGAATATTGATAAATTCATGGCAAGGCAAACATCGAGATCATTTGGACTTTGAACTTCAGAGAATCACCAACTAGCTGCGATAGTTTGATTTGAATCCAGCTGGGGTTTAAATTTGTTTAAGGCATTTAGATATAAATTGGAATAGGGACGTATTTATTTATCAATTTAGTAAAGTAATTCAAAAACATATATCGTCAATAAAGCTTTTTACTAGGAACAATTTTAGTTTCCCCTCTCCAAATATGTTCTTAGTAAGAAATTACAAACTTAATTATATGAGAATGAAAATGACTTGCAGGATAAAATAAATCGTTTGAATATGGCGACAGGCAGAATTTATCTTAGTATAAATGTCTCCAAAACTAAAGTGATAGTTTTTGAGGAAATGATTGTCAGCTTAGTATAAAGGGGAACTGTTAGAACAAGTGAATTATTTGGTTTATCTGGGCAGAATGTTCTGTAAAAATGGAAGGATAGATGGCGAGATTGTCAGACCGGTGAATGCACAAGTATCTAGGAGATTAATAGGATATATGTGGAATATTACAAAGATTGAAGTATTATTTGAAGATGCAAAGATGGCAGTACATAAAATTGATTTGATGCAAACATTGTTTTATGGATGTGAAGCGTGAGTTTGTCAGAAGATGTATGATGAATGTGGTTGAAATGAGATATCTAAGAAATGTGTGTGAGAAAACTCGTATAGACATAGCCAGTGATGAATGGGTGCTGAAGGAGTGCGATTTGGAAGGGAATGAAATAGGTCAATGTGAAATAAGCGTGCTGCGTTGGTTTGTGTATGTTGAGAGGATAAGAGTGGATTGAATGGCGAAGTAAATAAATGAAGGTAGAGTGCCTGGGTCAAAAGGAAGGAGTAGGCCATGTATGATAAAGCTATATGTTGGAGAAAGATGGTGAGGATGGTTTAAGTACGGAGTTGTTTTTTAACTAAATGCACAGTTTCTTTCTGCCCTTTAAAAGAACGGTGTGATTGATTATGTGTGTAATATAATATATTGGTATGCATATATGTATGAACTTGAATAATTTTAGATTCCGCATGATGCTAGATCTCAATTTTGAGGAATGTTTCAGTACAGTATTCAATAATTTCTTTGAACAAAGCTCAGTTTGATTACATTTTTAAATCACTGGCATTTCTCCCTTCAAGTTTTTCTAAAATAATTTCTTCAAACAAAACTCAGTTTGATTACATTTTTAAACCACTGGCATGTATCCTTTCGAAATGGTTATTTAAATGAACCAAACATTTACAAAGTAGCATCAAGTCTTCTCAAATGGCGCTGTATTAGTTATGCAAAGTTGTATTTGAGTTAGTTTTATTTTCAATTTTCTGTTGTGGAAATAACTGTTGTAACGAAAAAAACTTCTTCCATCAAAGTTGGCTGAAATAAGATACTGGCACTGAAAGGTCTTCACATATGAATAGCATCAATGCTCTAAAGAAGATGATTTTGAGGTTGTATGAGATAAATAACATGTGCTGACAAGATTGAGAAATAATCCAACCTTTCCCGCCACGCAACTTTTATTTAATGCTTGGGAGTTCCTAAATAGCTGATTGCCATTTCAGCTTATATTTCAACCGAGTCTTCCATTGTCGTGGCTGTACTTCCTGGTCAAGTGTTTTCAAGTCTTCTAACCTATCCCCGTGGGGTATGTGTGTTTCAGGCTGTAAGAGTTTCTTCAAGAGGAGCGTGAGAAGGAACCTGACGTATTCTTGTCGGGGTAACAGGAACTGCCCCATAGACCAACACCACAGGAACCAGTGCCAGTACTGCAGGCTCAAGAAGTGCCTCAAAATGGGCATGCGCAGAGAAGGTGGGGCTAACTCATCACTCAGATCTCTAACATATCCAGGTGATGCCAGTTCAAAGATATGTGACTCCCTCCCCACAAACCTCCTACATTGTCACGCAATAGCTTAGATTTTTAGCAGGCTAGGATTTTCAGAAGGTTTTTACTTTTTTATTGTAGTCTTTGAAATAATACTGTGGCTCACATTTAAACATATTTTCACTCCAGTTAGAGTCGTCTGAAAAATAAGTCATTTTATCTTCTATCATCGCTACGGATTTTCCTTTGGTCCTGAGTAGAGATGAAAATATTTCCTAGATATTTTCCTATAAAAATGTCAGATAATTTAGGGAGAGGAGAAGGGTTGAAGGTGGTGTATTAGTAAAAATGTTGATCATAATTTTGAAATATCAACATATTTGGTCTATAGCAGACCAAGGAACCCCGATGCTAGGGACACTTTTACACACAATCACCAAGCGGGTCGATACGTGAGTGTAAGAATAGAACTGGAATCACTGTTATTATTTTATTGTAAATTACTTTTGCTGCGCGTCTTTTACCCGCTTGAGCTATGCGAATGTAGTAGCTACACCCCATCTAAGGTAAGAAAGGTGATGACAGCTTGCAGAAGGTTCTTTATTGCAAACACTGGCTAAAATACACTAATGTCAACATATTCTAAAAGTATTATTATTATTCTCTTACTAACACTATATTATTAATAATTATTTCCGAATAAGTTGACATTAGTTACTTTCAGTGAATATTTATAATAAAGAACCTTTTTCTATCTGTCAATTACAACCTCTCCTACCATAAATAGGGTATACTATATACTCATTTGCTGGGGATGAGAAATAAATTGCATCCTTATAATAGATTAAACTGAAGTATAAACTTTAAAACTAATGATATATCGATTGGATCTGTTCTATTCAGACTATTGGAATACTTTTCAGGAAAAATTAAAGGAAAATTGGCCACATCTCTCTAATCCTGAAGGGATTTCTTTGATCGTGAAATGATTGACATTCATATACAAGTACCACACTACCACTACCGTTCGATTCTGAGTGTGTGTGTGTGTGTGTTTTTGTTGTTGTTGACCTTCTTCAGTGTTCGCATGGTCTAAGACGTCACTATCTCTGCTGGTGATAGAGATCGGGGCTCGAATACCGATCTGATGTATTTAGGGTGATTTTCCAAAGTGTTTGGCCACTCTCCCTCGAAGCTAAAGTGGTTACACTTCCTCTACACTTAACCTTTCTCATCCTTGACTCATTAGCTTAATTATTAGGCCTACATATACGTATAGCCTGAACAAGTAATAAGGCTCAGTGCTAAAAAAAATTACTTATTGGTTCATTTTATATCAAGTATGTGAATAACACGTTAACTATTCAAATATCGATTCCGACGCGGCTTTTGTTCTTAAATATTTGGCAAATAATATTTTTATCCTACAATCATTGTTAATATTGCTATGTTGTAGTACGTTTGATCTTTGTAAAAAAAAATGCTAAAGTATGGGTGCTGATCAGTATTCTAGAAGTCCGATGAAAATTAAATAGATCCTGTTTGTTTCTATTTCAAGGCGTAGTTTCCCCTCTATAGTAATATTTTAAAGATCACCGTTTATCCTTTTGGAAAATATCTCATATCGTGATAATGATTGGGATTTTTTTTAAAGGAAGCATTCGACAAAATAACCTGTCAAAAACATAATTTCGTGCAATTAAAGCAATCTATACATAAGATAGCGTGGTTCAATTTTACTGTGTGAAGGGGCTTTCTCTCCCGAAGATCTCCCTACAGAGCAGGGTTGTCAGGGCACCTTGAGTAGTGAGGTTCGTCTGCGTGTGTGTTCCTTGCGTTATAATAAAACAGCTTGTTAGTTCCGGAGACTTGGCGAGCTAGCCGCGTGGAACTGTTTCATATAACCTCGACCTTCAGGGACTAGCCATCTACGTACCTCTTATAGTACCTTGGTAGCATCTCACTCTACCGAGCACTAGCACAGTTCACATTACAAGCAAGAACTTCGTATGCTTTGCGAAAACGACCCATTACATAGCTCTATACAACCGTAAACTTTCTCTCAAGATACATTTAACCACGGCATACTACCCTTCCGGGCTATACGCTTGGAGGAAGAGTAAAAAAAAAGTTTAGGAAAAACATCTCTAGTACACCTTGTTGAGGTTTTAACTCCAACCATCGAGTCTACTGCGAAAGTGACGCCTTACCTTACCCTATAAAAAGGATGATTCAGAATAGCGGCTTGTAAGAACCACTATTCATGGGAAATAACACAATACAATTCAAAACAGTAACATTTACTTACCTAATTATTCAAAATTAAATTAAAACATTTTAGTTTAGTCAATTAAACTAAATCTATCAACTTGATAAGAGTTAAACAACTCTTTTTAAATTCTGACAGCTATTTATAAAATCTTTTAGAGGAAATGTTTAGTAATAACTTCAATGTTCAGTAAATTCTTAATGCGATGAATGGGTTGGGTGAAGTGATATCCAGTTTCCCAATGTCTGCTCTAAAGTCACTTAACAGGAGTCTAAAATCACCCCCTCTTGCACCCAGGAGATCCTCACTGCCTCTCAGGGGACAGTATAGTCCACCTTGGGAACCACTGCCTTAGATAGGTGCTCTTCAAACTGAGCTCCACCATAGCTATCTCTGGCTCCAAGAGGCAATTCTATAATATTATTTGTGTGTGCTCACACTATAAAATAGCATCAGTAATAATATGATTGACTATTTGCTCAGATCTGAATAAAGGACATTTGGCAAAGGCGCAACCAGAACACGTGATGTTTTCCGTTTGTTTTATAATTTATGCTTGTGAAATTTAACTGCCCTTATTGAATGTTCATGATATTAGTTTAGAAATGTATTAGGGCTCCAGCACGTATATTTTCTTGTTCGAGGGCTTCATCAGCCTGAAAAGTTCGGTAACCTCTCCCTTAGACTATGCGACCATCGATATGGGTGTGTACTTACCAGGCAAGCGGACAATATTTCGGGTTCATCTAGTCTGGTTTGCTGGTGGTGGAGAGGGTCAAGGTGTCAAATCCTGGTTGGGTGTACTGAAGAGGTTTTTTTTTACTAAATTGTTTCCCACTCCCCCTTCAAGCAAATTCAGATACCCTCAATCTCGACTTTCCCTTCCACGTCCCTATGCTATTAGGGTAAATAAGCAGCCAACGCGGAGGGATGGGCAGTAAGACGTGGTGATATTATAATAGACAGAATTTATCCTGTCGTACCCACCAGGGTCAGAACCAGTTCCTCCTGACATCAAATGCTAGCTCGGTATGCATAGCCAGTATAGGCCTACCTCGGTATTGCACGTGGGACCGGCAAGTGAGCCAGCCAGGCTGGCCAGTCCGTCTTGGGAGGCGGGCAGCTTGAATAACCTTGTATCGTGGGAGAATATGTGGTGACCCATACAATAGCTCCAGGGTTGGCCAAAACATAGACACCTTCTTTGTACTGCCCGGAGCAGAATGGAAGAGTTATTATCGATACTAATACTCTAGACCAGGGGTCGGAAACCTTTTTGGGTCACCCTGATATACTTTAAACTTATCAAAGGTCCCACAATACCCCATCATTTACTTACTCTACTTTTACTTTTTAAAACTATACATTATATTCATATTAAACTATTTAGTTTTCTTATACAATTATTGATTATGGCCGATCAAGGTTATTTTTATCATTCAAATAGTGGGTTGAGTGTTTAAAAAGTAAATTGCACCAGCATTCAGCTAAAGAAAGAGACAGGAATTAGGCTTATCGTGAGACATATCATTCCCATGCAGTTGATCTATTAAACCCAAGACCTTCGAATCAATGTTATTCTCGCCTAAACCTTCAGATCCGTATTCAATACATCATATTTTTATCTGAATTTACCAAAGCATTTAATAAAATATACCTTGAAAGAGGTGTGAACTGAACATTATTTTAAGGTTTCCTTCACATCATTTAGCCTTGTAATAAATAACATTTTTCCTATGAAGCATTTTTGGTTTGAATTTATTCACCTTAAAAGACCATCAACTTTTTTATAAGGTGACATAGTTGAGGGCTTCTGCGTCTAGAGACGTATCAACAATAAATAGCTCTAGAACTATTATGGTATGAAAAAACTTTTAGAAAATACAACCTTTTTTAAGTCAACATGGGTCACATTTTAATGTTATTTTTTAATTAATGACATCATATATCAATAGTTACGGTATCCGGCCCCATGGTGTAGTGGTTATTGCGTCCCAAGTTCGATTCCTGGCTGATAACTTGGGTATCTTTCTCTTAATGAGAATTATCCCAACGGTCGCCAGGATTGATAAATTCGGCTTAAGTTAGGTTTACGACTACTACTAGCCCACTCCTCCATTTTCACCATCATAATATCATCTCATGGGTACAACGTGTAGACAATCTCCATAGATGTATCTTGGGTAACGCTCTGTGCCACCAAACCGGTGAATAGTCTACACACAGGCGACAACTGGATTTGATGTCTCTCCCGGTCAGTAACTCCACAGAGTACACACACACACACACACACACACAAAAAAAAAGTTATAGTTGCATGTGCGAACGTATGAATATGCTAAAATAGAGCTAGTAACTTTTATTGCTATCAGTTAAAGTTCTTACTATAAATATTGGATTATAGATGGGTCGTTACAGGTACAAACTTATCTAAGTCTACTTCAATATAAGCAATCGCTAAGCAATGAATTATATATCCATAGCCTTTGTGAAATAGTGTAAAATTCAGAGTCTATAACTTTAAATACTCTACATTTACTTGCTATACATAAGTGTTTCCCGACTTTTGGACCGGCACCGTCCCGTGGTTTTGTTGTTGTATTATATAGGAACGCTTGTGCAAATTACTAAAACTTAAACTTTCATTCATTTACTAATATGTGAAATTTATGTATTTGTTTGTTTACTAGTGTAGAAAATTAAACTGAACTTGAGCACTTAATCAATTCATTGATCAGATTAAAGACAGTTATTGAAAATTTTTATACGGGGTCCCATTTACAAACATTAATGCACCTAAAATAGAAAAAATAAATTAAATACGAATTGTTTGTGAAATAAAGTCTTAAAATTATATTTGACCCATTTCGTGCTTGTTATGAAAAAGTATGTAACTATCCTCCAATCTCTGTAATCTGGCAGCGTTTCTTAACTAAAAAACATGTTTTTATCCATTGATTAGAAAAGGTTGCGAACCACTGAACTAAATGGCATATCAACTACGATCCAACCCTCACCTGTGATCTCTTGGCCCAAGACCAGTCACTGAATTATCGGGGTTCAAATCCCGTTTGATTGTTGACGGCCTTTGTGGACTTATGTGTCAGAGTTCTTTGTTACATATCCAATGAATTCTTCGGGTTTGATCTCTTACGCTTTTTTTTATTATTAAGTATTGTTTCTGGGCCGGAGTCAACTCATCCTTGTGAGGATCATTGAGGAGCCACTTGATTAAAGAAGTAGTGGCTCTAGTGTAGAAAACTGAGATTAATGGCCAAAGGGTTTGTTGTGTTGACAACATGACACACTCTATCGACAAATGTTGGCACTATCATCCTCAACAAGTGGCGGCCACATGGTCGGTATAGCTTGCTTGCGGGCTGATGCCATGGAATTTGTATTATTTTCTTAGATTATTATAGTAAATCATATAATGACGTATTACTGTGACCTGGACTTAAAATAGCCACAATACTAATGATGATAGTGATTATAATTATATTTAACATGGACACAAATAAAAAATATTCTTCACTAATAATCTCTCTTGTAATATTGGGATGGCTAATGTGTCTTGAGGCATATTTATGCGAGTCATTTCATCACTAAGTGCATTCATGACGAGAGTGTAAGTTTTTGCAAAACTCATTCCGGAGGTCTTATTCATTGGACTTGAGTCTGTCTAGCAGAAAGTGTCGTTGGGGGCCAGGTGATTGTTGATAGCCTTGGTAAAGTGAACATAACAAGTGATAGAGAATCACAAGGGTTTCTTCCATCACATCTGCCTTGCAGTTCAATTAAATTAAGCAATAAAAATAAAAATATGTCACTAGTGTTTGATTTCTATTTTTCATGTAAATAAGTAGTGTATTTACTCTATTTATCACTCGGATCAAATTTTGTAATTTTTTTACATATACACTATTACCTGTCAAGTCATTAAGATATTATTTTTCCAGCATAGGATAAAGTTGTCAGTGGGGCCGTCCTTAAATTAAAATTACATAAGAGTTTTGGGGGAGAAGGGGGTTCATTTTTGCATACGTTCTCTTAAGTAGGAGGAGAGGAGGTCAGAATCCATCTTACATAATTACGTAAGGTTTTTATAAATGTTTATGGTGAGTCAGGATCTATACATATATTTTTTTAAATTCAAAATTCTGAAATGTTTCTTTTTCATTCATTGACTAACCCTACTTTCATAACTAATGTTCACTGTTTTATATAAATAGAATTCTTATCACTCACTTTATTACAAATTTAAAAAAATAGCTAAGTGATCAAAATAATCTAGTTAAACAGTAAGAGTTCAGTAAAATAGATGGGGTAGGGTAGAGAAGGAAAATCATAGATCCCTTACGTGGGGGAGGAGCTTATCGAAAATCTTGAAAAAAGTCTTATTTAATTATTTTAAGGACAGCCACAGTCTTCTCTTAGATTGCCGATGACGGGAAGGTCGGGGCTCAAATTTCAGATTTTTTTCCCCCTAATATGGATGGATCCAGTCTCCATTCACTCAAATGTGGGTAGGCCTACATTTCCTTTAAAATATACTTTCCTCATTCATGTTATAAATATTCGAATAACTCGGACGGGTAGTAAGATGCCGGGCACTTAACAACTCAGAGAAAATTATTCGAGATCTTGTAGGGTTGAAAATCTAATTCACGTGGAACTAGAGCAAGTACGTGATAAAAATGTGATTTGGGATCACTGAATGCATAATCCCCTCTCCTGTTGGGGTGGAATTGTAGGAAACGTGAGTTAAGGGCAGTGTAGTTTGCATTTTTCTTTGCTAAAATAAGAAAAATATTGCTTCTTTAGAAATATAGAGTTTAATTTTATTTTCACATAGTGATATCAACAAATATTATACATATGTCATGAGCATAGCTGAGAAACGTTGTAAATTGAGATAAAAACTTATTTAATTCTAGGAAACCCTTAAATTATTCCAAATCTGTTGAGGTCGAAGAAAATTAAACGCTATGTTTCTATTGCAAAGTTATTTGATCTAGTTTGACCAACAAAATGTTTTTATATAAAAACTGCAAGAATACTGTCAACTCACTTTTTCTATACTCCCACCATAAGCTAACTTGTCTAAAAAAAAAATCATTATCTGAAAACTAATTTCATGACTTGTTAATGACTTTCATGATCAAAATCTCAATGACTTTTTTTTTTTCATAAGACTTATGACTGGTAAATTAAGTGTGGAAAACCACCCGAAATGCACCCGTCTGAGACATGAACCACCGATAAATTTAATATCCTTGACATATACTAAATACAAAAGCTAGGATCCCTTTGTTCAAATTGAACACCGTTGTCAAAATGTGGGTGATAGACATGTCCGGAAGGAAATCTTAGTTTTTGGAACCGTCTTTTCCAAACATAAGAGGCCCTCCCCCACTCTAACAACCCTCTTCACCACCAAGAGGGATGCTTCTTGGACCCCTCTGAGCCACTGTGGTCACACAATGGTCAACCTCTGCTACCTGTGTGTTCTAATCACACTCGGACATTTATTGACCCAGGAAGTACAAAAGATAGAGTATAATAAAAAAAAAGAACGTAAGTTGATACTACTGAGAATAAGTCTTGACCATCTCATTTGTTTAGAAATACACTGAAAAGAAACACGCATCATACTATAATCCTTAATTACCCATTCAGGAAAGGCACCATTGTTCTGACGCAATGTTTTCTTCTCTAAGAAGATTAACGAGACTCTTTTTGCGAAGTGTATGTATTTCTTACTAGGTGGTGTTTTATTAGAAAGAACGTTTGTATAAAAATATAGAATAAAGGATCGCAGTAATATAAGTCTAAAAAAATATTAAGGTGTAAGGGAAAATATGTGATTTAATAACGTACTTTGTAGTTGTGAATTGTACTGGAATTAATGCTACAAATTATTACACAGCTGTGTTTGTTGAGTTAGGTCAGAAACATTTGTAAACTACACCGAGGGCCAGGTAGGGATAACATTTCATTTCTTGCTCTCCCGGATTAGTAAGGTCGGAGTTTCAACATACACCGATTATAAACTTGGTGCTTTCATAACGAACGCTCTTAACCATTATTATTTTTACACCTTACAATTACCGTGTCAAGAGATTACCTTACCTTTTGTTCCATTTCGAGCAGCTCGGGCTTAGAAATATAACGTACCACTGCAACAATTTTTAAAAGGTTTTATACGAATGACGAAAATATCGATTTATACCTAATTTTCAGTGCATTGACCACCTCCATGGTCCAATGGTCAAGAGTTCTTGCTTGACCACAGATCCAGAGGTCCCAGGTTCAATCTCCAGCGTTTTCAGGTTTTTCTGTGAAGTAATATGTCTGGAACGAGGTCACACTCAATTTCGTGATAGGTAGCAAATGATCTACTTGAATGCAAAAGTAGCAGCTCTGGTTTAGAAAACCAAGATTACCTGCCGGAGGGTTCGTTGTGCTGACCACCGCATGACACCTTCTATCCACAGAAGCTCGCACTATCTTCACCAGCAGATGGCGGTTGATATAACTCGATTGCAGACATACGCCATTGGGTTATTTTTTTCAGATCACCTTTACCAAAAATGTTAATAGACCTAGTTCTTTAAATTTATTTTATAATAATTTAATTGAAATTTAGCCAATGTGTTTTTTTAATAGCATGGTTTCATAGTAAATGTCTTTATCATCAATATGTTTGAATTAAAATTTAATTGGAAGAAACAGATTGCTAGCATTGTATTTAATTAAATTGCTTAGTAAAAAATAAATTGAACTATTTTAATGAGGAAGCGCTAGGTTTTAATTAACCAGAAGTAATAAGTTCACGGCAAATAACACACATCATTATTTATAGGAAAATAAATTAAAACTACTAATTAGTTCTATTTCTCTTTACAACTAATATTATAATTTAAGAGGGGCTACCTAAGGACCTCGTCTCATGACATACATATATATATAACAAAATATAATTTTCCAGATTATTTGTTTGGAAACAAAGAGATTAGGATGAGCAATTTTTTTTTCTTATTCATTTCAAAATATTTATTTTTAACTTTATTGTATTCTTTTAAATAAGATACAACTACTTCACTCATTTAAATAAAGGATACAAAAACCTGCATTATTACACGCCTTGATTCAAGTTGTCTTAACTTCCCGTCCGGGTTATCAGAATTATAACCACGCTTATTGAGGAGGGATGAGTAAGGTAAGAAATGTGCAATCATTTGTGTTGCAGAAAATTGATAAACCATTTAAGAGAAAACACCCTTAGTATACCCACCGAGATTAAAAAACTTCGATTTGTTAATTTGCTGGAAAACCAAACTAGACAAACAGACGTTTAGACAGTGTGACCACCGATACGTATCTATTTGAACTAAGCCCCGCGTCAACCAAGGGGGAGATGGGCCTCTTAATAGGACGTTTTAAGTCTCAGAATAACATTTAGAATATTTTTTGAAATAATGTATTAGTTAAAATAAAATACTTAAACCATGCAAACGTAATATTAGAGCTATATATGAGTCTAGGACCGTAATAAAGCAAATAAGAAGTTACTAATTTTTCTTTTGCAGAAATTTGAGTTTTATTAGAAGCTATGTTTTATTATTATCGTTTTAAAAATATGAAATATTACAAGAGCAATAAATCCAAACCATGATATATTGGTGTGCGTTACTAGTTTTTATAATACATCTCAATTAATTTTCATTAAAATAAAATTTTACAATGAAACTCATCGCTGAAACTTGATTTCAAATGACAAGTGAAAGTAGTTCTGAAAGATTGTTTGGTCCCACCACTAGACTACTAATAACATGGGGGTAGTGTGAACGGGGTGCATGTTTTCAGTGCGTATAATAGCGATGACCTTGTTGACCCCAGGCCTGACCATCCCGAGACTTGAGGCAGGGTGGTGGTTGTGAGGGTCCCGGAGGGAGGATGGCCTGGTCTGGGGTCTGTTCCCACGGTCAGTCCTGGGGGCCCTTCTTCCCACCCCAGGGTGCAGGTCGAGTGTTGGGGTACATTCACAGCCCGCACCCACAAACATAAACTTCCAGAAGGGAGGAAAAAAATAGGTAATATTTTTAGGTGGGGTCATTCTTTATTTGAGCTGTAGCATCCTTCCCTCTACCAATTAATTTTTTCATAACATACACGCTAAGATTTTAAAAGTAGGCCTTATATTTCCCACCGGTATTACGCTTGTTCTTTTAACTTATTATTATTATTATTATTAATCGCATCGCATCTTACTACTCGTTCGGGTTACACGCACTTACACTAATATGTAATGGTAGGGTGATTGTGAGACGAAATGGAGGACCTACAGTTTAACGTTGAATCCGAACCATGGGGAAGCCTCCACACATTCACAAGTTGTGATTAATACCTTACCCCTAGACCGCCAGGTCACCTTATTCTAACAGTTTTCCCCATATATTTGTCTACGTGGTTGGAGGGAAGTACCACCAAGCTAGGTAATCTGATTCAATTCCAAGTGATTGTTAGGAAAACCTATTTATGCTTTCATTTTATGTAAGAATTTTTCCTATACATTTAGTAAAAAAGCTGTTCAGCGTAGGAATTATTTTCTGAAAGGCCGTTTTACCTTCCAGAAATCTATTATATAGTAGGATATTATTAGGAAAAAAGACCTTTCAGAGAGTAATTCCTACCGTGAGAGGAGTATATATAGGCACTGGAGCTTAGTGTATAGCATTTGATTTACTCTACTAGGTTCAGCTAATTTGTAAGCTATGTGCTGATATAATGTGTGTTAAATCAGAATGTCCAGTGACCTGGAAGACCTGGAAAATAGGGAAGTCAGGGGATTTGCTTGGTCAGGGGAAAATCATGGAAAAATCGGGGAATTTGATCAAATTTCCGGAATTTTCACAAATTCGCTAAAAAAAAATGCAACTCTTATTTACAAAAGTCATAATAATTAATAAAAAATCCAGTTAATACTCACCACATATCTCTTATAACACATTGAGAATACTTAAATTAATTCTCAAAGTCAACAGTAATTATGATGTCTTTCCACCCATCTACCACGCGCCAATTTCGTCATAGAAAGAACAAACTGATAAGGAATGTGTCTCCCAACAATTTTAAATTGTACAGGTGTGAATCAATCTCTTAATGTATCAGTATGATCACTGAAATCTAACTTAGAGATCATACTACCCCATAGCCTATTGCCTTAGGCTGATACCCTTTAACTCCCTCATACAGTTATACAATCTCAGACTGCTTAGGCCCTTTGTATATAAACATATTATTACATCAAGTTAAATTCTTAGTAAAATAATGATTAGAATGATTGTAATTTATTGTGACTGAAAAAATGGTAAATTGGCTCTGGAAAACCTGGAGATGTAAATACTACGACTAAAAAACCAGAATGACTGTTTTGTCTTACGCTCTCGTGCTTGTGAGTTAGATGGAACTTTGAGGAAATAACCTTGCGTTCATCTGGCATAAGGATGTAAAGCCACTTCACATAACTCCTTCCCACGTCACTCGGGATCCAACCAAGGTCTTCTAAGAGAAAATCATACACTACCTGCCTGGTCCCCTTTGCCAATCAAATTAATTTTTTACCGTGGAATTGTTGGCTATAGTTAATGGGCTAGGCATTTGATTTATTAAATATTAATTGCATTTAAAATCTACACCAGGTAAAACACAAATTTTTACTTAATATAAGTAAAATGTATCTTCATGATTACGTTTATTAGCTACCTTACTTAATGGATTATTTATTGAAACGTTTAACACAAGAATTAATAACAACTTTATATAAAAGAGTAAGAATGAGGAGAAAATTTAGTATAAAATGCACCATTGTTTGCCTGGGGAAGTGGTAAGGCTACAGCTAAATTTTTCTTGGAGAATAGTATAATCAACGCACGTGACTGGGATTTAAACCAAATCAAATTCCGACCTTCAGGGTCAGTGAGGATTTTGAGCCGTTACATCAGTCCTGCAAGTAAATATCTGAATTTGAGAATCTTTTGTGGATAAAAATATGTATTATGACCTAAATTGTCAGGCATGTATTTAGCTTACACTTCTATTGGAAAATATATTTTAGACAAACATATCTCCTTTCAATATATATAAATTAAAAATATACATGGCGTCAACCCGTAGGCGAGCTATACCAATCGAGCGGCTGCCGCATGTTGGCGAAGATAATGTCAACATTTGAGGATAGAGGTTATCATGTGGTCAGCACAACGCGCCCTCCGGCCGTTAATCTCATAATATAACTAATTTTTATTTACATTGTACAGTGTGTTCACTATTTGGAATATATATAACTATATCTTTATTTATATACACCATGTATTGCTTTAAATCCCATTACTAAATGAATAAAGTTAGATGTACCGTTCACGTTACAAAGAGAAACTATGAGTATATCAGTTCACGACTTTCACATGATATATTCTAAACCTCGGGAAATACAATAAAAACACCCATCACTAGCGATAATGTATTTTAAGTAAATCGGCACGAAGAAGAAACCATTGGCTATATATAGCTACTAATAAAAGTATATTTATATTCACCAGCCCTTAAAACTTGTATTCGGCCTTCTTCACCAATCGAACAAAGGGGGGGATAAAGGGTCGAACGTATGTCCGTGAAAATAGAACTATTTGGCTCCCGTGTTTCAGTTTGCTGCTACATAGAGTCGACGCTGTCGCTGTTTGCTTGTCCAGTGAGCGAAGCGAGCTAGGTCTGTCCAGAGTAGTTTAATGACTGCGGGCTACGTCTTGGAAGTTGTTGCTGGAGGCTCTTTATAATCCTTGCTGCGAGTATAGGATGCTCGTGCTCAACATAAGGGCGTCTTGTCTTCTTTTCCACCGCTGAAAGAAGCGAGCTAGGTCTGTCCAGCGTAGTTTAATGTACTGCGGGCTACGTCTTGAAAGTTGTTGCTGGAGGCTCTTTATAATCCTGGCTGCGAGTATAGGATGCTCGTGCTCATCATAGGGCGTCTTGTCTTCTTGTCCACTGCTGAGAGAAGTGAGCTAAGTCTGTCCAGATTGGAGTTGTAGTCTAGGGACTGCTGACTATAATTGTAAGTTGTAGTTAGAGAGACTCTGGATGGAGTTCAAATGGTGCTAAAGGTTTTGTGTAGGGTAGGCCTATAAGTTCTAAAATTCAATTAGTGAATATCAAAGCATCCGTTTTTTTAAAAATATGACCGAGGCTTGCTTTTTAAGGTTTTGTAAGTAGATATATTTTAAATGTGAGATGGAAGGTACCGCGAATAAATGCTCGTATTATTTTTTCAGTTTTTATAACTTAAAAAATGTTGGTTTAAATAAATAAAATAATTTTCTACACATATTAAAATCAATATTTTAAAATATATGTCATGGACTTCATCGTGGCTTTTGATGATTGATATTTTAAACGAAGAGAAAAAGTTATCATTAAATTATAGGAATTCCATGACAAATATTCAATAAATGTTGATAGATATTCAGAACCATGTGTAGAAATTGTACATAACTTAGCTACTTAATCAATATTTTAATTAATGTGCCTAAAAAAGTTTGCAAAAAAATATGCAAAAACACTTAGCCCAAGTTCCCTTCCAACCTACCTTAAGTGTGTTGTTTAGTGTTAGGTTAGTTTGTGAATAGTATGATTATATCTGTGTTTAGAAAGCACAAGTTATATGTCTCAAGAAAACTAAACAAGGCTAAATGTACATTCTCCATTACATTTATTAAAAAACTAGGGCTGTGTATGCTTGGTTTAGCACACGGCTGGTGGTTGGAGTAAGTAACCCACCTGTTCCAGAGGTCGTGACTGCCACAGACTCTCCTCTCTGTCTTTCATTATTTCTCTCTCTCTCTCTCGCTGGTTGGAGGGCATCCTGGTACAGGATGAAGGAGGGGAGGCTGCATGATGCTGCAACTAACACTGTGGACCACTCTGGTATGCAGGGGTGCACAGAACTCTACCCTCGATATCGCACACAAAATTTTGTCTAACCAGCAGTGTTAGTCTATAAATTAGCACGCCTTTACCCAACTCGTAAAATTTTAGAGTATTAACACCGGCCATTCCACGAGGGAAGAATCTTCCCACACAATCGGAGACTCCGTAAACTCTTTGGAATTGAGTGTCTTAACAAGGGTCCTCCCCCCCCCTCCCGGGCAAGTTTTAAGCCCCAAATGAAACTAGAGACTATTTGATGGTGGGTTGAATTTTTGGGTGTAGTATTATTTTTATTATTTTTTAATGTATATAGTAAGAACACGGTTGGAAAAGCGGATTTAAAAAAATATAAACTTAAATTTTTGATGTCAGCAGTGAAAAAAAGACATGACTTGCGAATACTGACCAAACACATTTGCGAGGTGATAGGGTGTGGGGATATGGTTAAGTTAATTTTTAACAATAAGAAAATGTCCCGTGACTCGGGAAGTCTTAAACATATTACTGTAGAGAAGATAATATCTAACAGACAAATGCCTTCTTCAGTGGCCGCATGGTCAAACAGTCACTCTAACATTAGACTAGACTGCCGATATGGGGAGATCAAGGTTCGAATCCCGGTCGGCTGTAAATAAGGTTTTTCAAAATGGTTTCCCCACTTTCCCTTCAAGCAAATTTGGATACACTTCCTCTAAATTTGACCTTCTCCACCCCTGACTCACTAACTTAATTAGTACATATAAATATAACCTGAACAGGTAGTAAGACGAAGTGCTAAAAAAAAATAGACAAATAAAAGGTTTCTATTTGGATCACGCATTGAAGTCACCGAATCTTCTTCCTTTTAACCATGTTGTTACTATTTCATTTTGTCGGATCGCATTTTGAAGAACCTTAGCTAACGAGGCACTGAATCCACTTTAATGGTGTATTCTTACGCCAAGTCATATATCGTTCAACTGTAATTTTGGCAAGTTGGTGTTAGTTTTGTTTCCTCTGCAGATAAGCCACCTGTGACCGTTTGTCATTATTGGCTTATCTACATTGGCTTTTAAAGCCAAAAGGCTCGGTTTTAGCAATTAAATCATAGATATTTATTTGGGTTCAGTTATAATAAATTTGTATTCAATGTAACACTGACTCTGAATCAAACTATAATTGAATTATAAATGCAACGCATGGACAGATGAAAATATACATTTAATCACAGCGATGGGGCTGGGATGAGGGATAAAATTAGGAGTAAATACACCCACACTCACTTAAAGGGAGAGTGGGAAACCATTTAGGAAAATAGCCCTCAGTAGAAGGTATTCAAACCCTGACCTCTTCACCAACCAGCTAGACTAGATGAGCTTAACATTTAGCCCTCGTACCCACGGATTTGGGTCTAGATTAAATAAATTGAAGAGTTATTATATCAACTATTTAGTGAGAGAAATTAAGAATGACAATAGTTTGTGTAGTGTAGTAGTGGACCCTATTGACTTTGACCCGGTGAGGTCACGTCTCAATCCCAACAGTTGAACTGAGGGGGGGAAGGAAGGTTAATTCCACTATAAGTCTCACTTGGTAAATGTTTCCTTAGAAAATTCTTAAAATTCCCCCTTTTCCTATTTCATGTTTAAGTTAATTAGTGAACTGTGTACATCCCAAACTTGCAGTAAGAATAATTACGTTTAGAAAACAAAAAATACCACTAACATAGATCATTTTGAAGGTTAATTGGCTTGAGAAGCGCCAATGTTCTACAAATATAGATGACAACTGTTCATGTTTGAACACTTCTTTTTTTTTGCAAAAGAATTTGTGTAAGCACTTTTAAAAACAACGACCCCCCTTCTACCTGTATTCTCCTAAGGCTTACAACACTTGAACTCTGTATGACCCCGACATGTTTGCCCATCTTTTTATAAGCCCAAACAGAAAGAGGTAGGGGAGGGGGATTTACTGCTTTTGTCCAGATGTCCAAGAATCATCGCGTGACCACCGTGACTTGTATAGTCGGTTTCATCAGAGAAGCTTTTTTTTACTGTAAAAAGGTGTATGACCGAGTGGAGTGCCTCGAGTAGCAATTGTGTTGGGTGAATTCACAAGTATTTTCCAGTTTTATTTTCATGAAAAATATTGTGTCATAAGAACAAAATGGGAGACAAATTATTTGTATCAATATTACTTTAAAATTACAGCTCTTAACAAAGGGCAGTTAAAAGATAGGGCCACTCCTAGAGAAAACTCCTAAAAGTCTTTATATTATTTATTTATTCATTTATTCACTTGAGGTATTTAACCTACACTTTCTGAACAGACGGATTATATTATCCCACGAGAATTTCTTTGAGCGAGAGTGAAAGCGCCTACCAATTTTTGTCGAGAAAGGTATTTTCACATACCTTTTACATGACACCAACAGATTTACTCTCCCTCCGAAGGAAGTTGTGCTACGGATTTTTATCATTCAATAGTTTGAATAGCAGGAACATAAAATAAGTACGTTTTTGACTGTATCAACAATAAATGTATAGAAGCCATCAATGAAGATAAAGATCTGACAACTTATTTTTTTAACACCACGTCTTACTGTTCAGACTATACGCATATGGCCTAATTACGCTAATTAATGCAGGTTGAAAGTTGAATTCAGAGGAAGTGTATCCTCATTTGCGTGGTGGGAGGGTGGAAAACCATTTTGTAAAAAACATCCTCACTACACCCACGATTAAAACCATGATCTCCCTGTCATTGGTAGTCTAATCTAACAAGAGTTATGCCTTAGCTTAGACCATATGAGCACCGAAGCAGGTATCTTACAACTGTTATGTGCATTGCATCACACTACTCATCTGATATATTCACATATTTACACCAATGGGGAAAAGAGAAAGATGTCAGAGTTTATAGGATATATAGGCCTACCCACATTCACGTAAATTGAGGGTGGGAACCAATTAAGGGCATCTCTTACTGGAAAAGAAATAACCTCACACACGAGTATTTATGATGAAAATTACAGCTCTGAACCTTCAAAAACATTAACACAATTTTCAATTATTAGCTTTGAGTCATTCTATTAAAACCACTATTTATTCGAGAAAGCCTAGTTCAATGTTTCTAAACATTTTTAGTTATGTCTTAGAACTTTGGCACTTCCACGTGAAATGTATTTGAAAATGAGCTCATTTCATATCTTTCTTTTTATTATTATTGTAAAACCTAACATGTAAGGTTTATTAACTTATAGGGACATAGTGAAGCCAAGGCCCTCTCCGACCTAATTGAATCTAATCGAGGCGCGGCAGCCATCAACATATTATTTCCACGTATTTAAATAGAACCACTCACACCTGGGCAAATCGAATCCAAGCGAGAGGAAAATAACTATTCTAAGAGAATACTAATTACTGCAGTCCTGAGCTACAGATTTATTCAAGATAGCTATGACATTAACTACAGCATTGTTATCACGAGAGAATCAATTGGAGGAAATGGCACATAACATTACTTGCATTTATTTGAATCTTACATTTTATCTACTTATATTTTGTTACATTGTATTTACTATGCCATGTGGCTATAGATGTAAAGGAAACACATAACATTTTGTCTCTTATTTACATTTAAAAAAAACTGCATATTGAATTTTAACTTCTGTTAATTGTGAGTCCAAATACTGTGCTTCGATTTGATTCGCCTAGGTGTGAGCGGTTCTGATTTACACACTTCACTTTGATTCGATTTGCCTAGGTGGATTATACCTTTACACCTCAATTTTGGCTTGAAATAACTAACCACTTCCTAAATAGCCCTACACGGTATTTTTGAACGTTTGCGGTGCAATTTACTGTACTTTAGGCCGTGTGACCACCGATGTGGGTATCTTGCTACTTTTAAGATTGATAATATCTTTCAAAAGTGAACACTACATAATACAGCTTGACGTTTGAGTACATGAAAATATATTCAGAACATCGTTGAGCTGCTAGATTGAGCTATTTCCATAACGAACCGATTTATTAGCCTGATTTTTCAACACTTAGAAGATTTAATTTTGGTTCAACACAGATTTGAATTTTAAGCCCATCTCTTCGGTGGCCGCATGGTGTAATTAATCACTCTAGCAATATACTAGACTGTTAGTGATTGGGAGATCAGGGTTCGAATGCCGGTCGAGTATATTGCGGTTATTTTTATAAGTGGTTTCACAATCTTCCATGCAAATGCAGTTTCACTTACTCTAAACCTTCATAATTCCTAACACAATAGTGTAATTAGTACATAGGAAGGTGACCTGGTGGTCTATAGGTAAGGTGTCGGACTTCTGTGCTGGGAGTCTGGTGGTTCAATCCTCTGTCCCGGCACAGATTTATCTGATTACCAAACCCTTCCTTCACCTCTGACAAGACGTGTATTAATCACAAATTGTGAATGGGGGGAATGCCGTAGTTAAGAATCCACGTTAAAATGTAGGTCCTCCATTTCATCTCACAATCACCATACCATTACACATTAGCATAAGTACGTATAAACCGAACGGGTAGTAAGACGTGGCGCTAACAATTTTTTTGTGAAACTTTGTGTCGATATTAGCTACCAACAACCCGTCATAGCCTAGGAGGGAAGGAATGAGAAGGGTGAATTTCTAGTAAATGTACCAATATTTACTTAGAGAAGGTAAGAACACTATTATAGAAACATCTTTTCCAAAAAGTTGGTTGGGATCGAGCTCTCTGGTCAGTCGGACGTGCTAACTGTTCGCCTTTGTCGGCTGCTCAAATTGTTATACGGTTGAGGATTAACGCAACTATTATATTTTAAAATATTTCATTTGAATAATACCCACTGTTAATTTATTAAAACAAACAAAAAAACTACAACCTATTTAGTTCCCAAATGATGAGAGCTATCTGAGTCCCCATTTTCTTGAGTGTCAGGTTGTACTTGTGGAGTACATTAAACAAGTTCCCAGGATGCCACAGCGACAACAACAGCAGTGATATAGCAGCGGGGTAATCTGAATAATTAACATCATTAGCTACCGTCCTGCACATACTAACCAGCGTGGAGATGAGCACAAAAAAAAAAAATCTCCTGACTATATCGTCCGCAATAATAACATTAACCCCTTCACATCCGGACCTTGAACAGCGAGAAGGTGGTTTCTCTATGTATAGTACCGTTCTCTGATAAACAGGAGAAAATAGAATATGGCGTGCTTAACTATTAGCTTGTCGGGCCGTGCTTCAAATCCTGGCTGGGTGAACTTGGGGTGGTTTTCCTTATTACGGATTTCTTAAAATCCTAGATAAACAAATGCCAATACATTTTCTTAACGCTCACATTCCTTCTATTTTCTTGGTGCAAGTGGCGGACAGGTGGTACTACTACTACTACTACTACTAATAATAATGATAATAAAATTCCTTTATCATAAGAGAAAATCTAGTGTGATGGCTGTGTTGATCTGGATGTCGCAAGTTTTTTAAACTTCATTTATAGCTAAATAAAGAATAGCGACTTTATTTAAGGGATAAGAATTAGAAATGTTGACTTAGAACCAATACAGTTACCTAAGTCTAGGTAGACCAATAATGGGACCACAACACAGTTGGCAATAGTGGAGCAAGGATATAAATGTTCTCTTTTCGATTTATTTCAATTTTGTTTTTGTAATTAAATATTGTATAAACATAAAAAAAAGATGCTTTACTTGAACGGAAAATATTTGATTAATTTATAATGAGATAATTTGGTTCAATATTTAAAAAAAAATTAGAGTATCATGTCCAAAATTATTTCTTATTTCTTAATATGTCTATAGCTTTACCACAAAAAAACAGATTGACCACCAATCTTTATGGTTTTAGTAATTTAACATATTCGAAATTATTTGTTTTCATTGCACCTAGCTGGAAACCTCGACTTGCCGTAAGTTGTGACCAAACGCTACGTGAATCTAAAGTAAACCGCCCAACCAATACTGTCAGTGCTTTCCGCACAAAATTATAAATTATAGCTGGTTTTTGGTGACCTGGTGGTCTAGGGGTATGTGTCAGACTTCTATGCTGGTGGCCGGGGTTCAATCCCCGGTCCCGGCACAGATTTATCTGATTACCAAACCCTTCCTTCACCTCTGACAAGACATCTTGTGAATGTGGGGAATGCCAGGCCTCCACCGTGGTTCGGATTCCACGTTAAGCTGTAGGTCCTTCATTTTATCTCACGATCACCTTACCATTACACATTAGCATAAGTGCGTATAACCCGAACGGGTAGTAAGACGCGGTGCTAATAATAATAATAATAATAATAATAATTTAGCTGTTTTTTAACAATATTTATTCTTTTTTTTATATAAAGGTTATTGATGACACTGTAATTTGATGTGAATGCAAATGTTAATTAAAAGGAAACAAGCCAACATTGGTCTAGTAAGAATCTGGAAAAACACGTCCGTGGTAAAACCACGGTCATTGCGCCCAAATGGAATTTGAACTCAAGTGCCAATCTTACGGTTCAAAGGTCAGACATGCCAGACAAACCCGCTTGCGCAAATCAAACTCTACCAATACCTATATTATGGCAACTGTTATAAAAATGCCTATATTTTATCTGACTACCGGTTAAATAAAATATAGTGTTCTAAACAAAATACAAATAGGCCTATTAAAATAAAATTTTCAAAGAAATGTAGTTTGATCCGTAATTTCAACTATTCAAATTTTGATAAAACTATTATAAAAAAACCCGGTTAAAAGAACAAAGGCTAATGAGATGCAGTATTTTAATATGAGTAAAATAAGCTACACAGCTTATTTAAATGTGTATACTTTAATTAATAGAAGTTGCTCTTAATTAAAAGTGTAATATTTTGCACGCCATGGGGTCACTTGGCACTCACTTCCTGGGAACGGCTACAAGTAGTGAGTATATAAGTGTACACTTCAGCACAGGGAAACTCTAAATCGCAAAATATGTCAAAGCCTTATTTTAAAATATATTTTTCTAAACTTTAAGATAAGGAAATGGCAGATTATTAAAAAAAAACTACAGTACTTTTAAAGTCTTGATCGCCGATAAAGATTTTCTGGTTATCTTTGTCCAAACTGTACTTTATATAACATATGAAGAGACGCGTGTAATGTTAATGTCACCAAATTATGTTAAAAAAACACATTATCGTGTGGTTATCTACGCAAAACGAAGCTGTTTAAGAATCTCACAAGGAAGTTAATAATATTAAATTATTTTTAATTACTTCATAATTGTTACTTGCCCGTTACGTAATGAGTTTCTTTCATAAGCTAACTATATATTATTTTTTTACTAAACCACTATAGGCTTGTTTAAGAATATATTAATTACTTTTTTTTTAAATTTTAATTTGCGTGTTCCTTTTAGAGTTCAACAAGTATGAAAAACACGTAACACCAGTTGTCACTCAAGTGTCTTTGACCTTTATTTGTATTACCTGTTATTGTTTTGATTGCTAATTTTGATGTTTAGCTATACACACACAAGTTTCAAGGTTACAAGTTACGGTTCCACCAAAATATCGATCACCATAGTTAAAGCACAACTGGTCTAACGGCTTTTAATAAAAAATAAAATGGTGCTACCAAGGAAAAATCAGAAAAAAAATCTTTCTCAAATATTATATTAAAAATTGTGTTTGGCACACAAATGAAATAAATTGATTGGTACAACACAATCCCTCACACTTTCTCATTCTGTGTATTATATAGCCTCAAAGAAAATAATCAAATATTGGTTTTCAGTAAAAGTTATCCTAATGTAAATTGTCCTACTAAAACCAACACATCATCTTGTTATTCACAAAAAACACTCTTTATAAATACATTATGGAAAATGGTTTAAATATTTTTAACAAATTAAAAAAAAATTAAAAATAATATATCTGTAAACAACCTTAAATTTATTTGTAATTGTAAAAATAAAAAATTATTTTTATTTATATTGACAAACTATGATCAAATAACAATTTTGAACTCAATCTTCAATGTTGATTTAATTTTTTTTAAGTACAGTGTTATTTGGAGGGTCAATCCTTCCATAGATATCCTATTTTAACAAAATCGTTAGAAATACTTTAGAAAGATTTGTAGTTTTAAAAAAAAATCACTCATCAGTAATCTTTCCTTAATTTGAGGTCTAGGCTCAAAACAAAAATTCCAATGGTTTAGGCCTATAAAATCTAAATATCAAGTTTGAACAAAATAGATAAAATTGTGTTGGATCCAGAGACAGAGAAACAGACAGAATTGTCAAATCAACTTTTTTTTTTGTTCAGATACACATAAAACATAAATATTCATCATAATCTTGAGCTTGAAAGTTTTGACGATTACAATACTTTCTCTTTATATGAAAAAGTAGATTTTTTTCTTTCAAAAATAAGACATTGTTAAACTATAAAGGAATGTTTATAATACAAAAATAGATTTATTTATATTATATAAAAAACTACCTTGACCTCGGTGATCTTAGGGTAAGGTGCTCGCCTCAGGACCCAATGTCATGGGTTCAAAACCAGCCATGTTAGATGGATTTTTCTTGAGCGATAAAATTCCGTAGTAAAACTTCCTTCCTAAGGAAATTAAGCCATAAGTCAATCCCTTGTTGATTGTGGTATGTAAAAGAACCCTGGGAGATATGCGAAAATACCTTTCCCGGAACAATTGGTAAGCTCTTTAGTTCTTGATCATAGAAATTATCGTGAGCTAATATTATTAGGTTTAGTACATACACGTTAAATAACACAAGTAAAATAAATAACCTATCAGATCATTGGAGTCATTTTTAAAATATTTCAATTTGTTTAATCAGCCATCAATAAACTAACCTTAAACGAATTTTACCGCCAAATCAAGTATACCGTATAATGTGTCATGTCAAATACGCCCAAGGTAACTATTTAGACGGAATTGTTAGAGCAAATATTAAACTATTTCTAATTTTGGAAGAAATATGTCGTTTGTAAGATACTCTTAACTGACCTTTTACCCAAAAAACAACAACTATACAGTACAATTTGCCATATAAAACACTCTAAAGATAACCAGTATAAGTTAGAGTCTCATTTGTCATGTTTCCCAGAAAGCTGTATGGAACCAAATAATTAGTCATTCTTAAAATATTTTAAATTTTTGAAAAAACTGTAATTTGTTAACTTTCCCTAAATTGAATTTTATATTTAAAAAAAACCGTATATAGTGCAATTTGTAATGTCAAATAGTTCCAAGATACTCATTTGGAACCAGATCATTAGAGTCATTTAAAAATATTTCAAGTTTTTTAAAACCTGCCGTTAGTTAACGACCCATTAACTAATGTTCACTCCAAAAATAAGAATAAAGGGTCATTTTTTAAATTTAAAACACTCCCAAGATACCCATTTAGAACCAAATCGTTAAAGCAATTTTTTTAATATTTAAAGTTTTTGAAAAATCTGTCATTAATAAATTACTCACATATAAGCATACAATGTTATTTTGTATCTACGCATTTACGCGTGTATCTAGCGAGTAACGTGTGCCTAACAGTACCAGCGTCACATCCTTAAGAGTATTTGGAGGTCCACATTTCTGAGTCAAAGACACGCAGTCAGCCATATTTTAAAACAGTTTGTTTTCCCCCGATAGTTTGGCTGCTGATAAACCAGGCGACGCCTATCTGATAAGTTCCCAGATATCAAGGTAGCATAAGAACCGGCACCTTGGGCATCTTGTAACTTGTCGACACCTCATTGGCCCCTTCTCACACGAAGATGCCACGCCATTGGTCGACTCACAAGCCGTCGGGGGTTGACATATTTACACTATACTCAGGAGGTATTTGGCACACAGTGGTTACTTGTTGAACTTTTGTTGCCATCCTTTTGGGTTTTTTTTTGTGTGGCTTAGGTCTAATTCATTGCACGCAACTTACGTGACTAAGACATATCAAAATAATATGGTGAGCTATTTATTCTACTTGTTTTTTTTTTGTATGCATGTCACTTGTGGTTTTTTTTTCACTACTCAAATATGTAAGCACTTGTATTTACATAAGGGATCTGGCGGACTACATAAACTGTTTACTAGCACGCGGGATAAGCAAGGCCGTAGCCAGCCAATAATTTCAGGGGGGGTTTGGTGAGCACATCCCCCAATTGCTGGAAGATAAAAAACATT
>CABFOV010003836.1:46446-60177 GCA_902141375.1 Timema poppense | reverse complement strand
CTACTCTTTCTTGCGTATTTTATATTTTAAAATAAATTACAAGAGATTCAAAAGTTATAAAGGTGTTTATCAAGATTAAATTTCTAAAAAACATTATTTAGAAATTTTGAAACAAAACAATTGAATAATTTAAACATAAAACACATTATTAATGTTAATTACTCACGTCAACGATTTTAATTAAAAATAAAGGTTTTATATTATTTTTATTCAAATCACTCGGTGCGCCATTAAAAATAGTTCCACGTGCCACTCTTGTGACGCGTGCCGTAGATTTCTGACCCCTGGCCTAATAAATCCTATGGACTGAATGTCTGACAAAGTTGATACGTACCCACTTCTGTGGCAGAATGGTCTATCGCACTACTCTCGCAATATACTAGACTACCGATGATGGCTATATTGAGGTTAGAATATTAGCCATGTGGTTTTTCCTCATTTTTTTTCCCAAAAATATTTATTCCCTCTCCTTCCACGCTTATGCGGGTGTCTACACTTCCTCTAAATCTAACCTTTTCCACCCCTAAAATTATTAGCTTAGTTAGTACATAATCGTATAACCCGAACGGGTAGTAAGACGTTGTGAGGTGACCTAGTGGTATAGGGGTAAGGTGTCGGACTTCTATGTTGAGGGTCCGGGGCTCAATCCTTAGTCCCGACACAGATTTATCTGATTTACAAGCCCTTCCTTCTACCTCTGACAAGACGTGTATTAATCACAACTTGTGAATGTGAGGAGTGCCAGGCCTCCACCGTGGTTCGGATTCCACGTTAAGCTGTAGGTCCTCCATTTCATCTCACGATCATCCTAACATTGCACATTAGCGTAAGTGTGTATAACCCGAACGGATAGTAAGACGCGGTGCTAAAAAAAAAAGTATAAGAATGAATAGAATAAAACTTTCTCGGTGAGAAAATAACCACATTTGGGAGATTGGTGAATGCCGCGTGACGTTTGTTTACCAACCCCCGAGTATATGGGCTCTTGTCTGTTTTCCCAGGCGTACTGCGGCAACGTCAGTCGCGGTCTTCGAGACGTGTTTTGCAGTCCAGAACCAGACGCGTTCAGCCCCTGCGAGGACCTGATGGGTAACTGGACCCTGAGAGGGGCCGTTTGGATGGTGGCGGTGGCTGCACTTGTCGGGAACCTGGCGGTGCTACTGGTGCTGCTCTCTTCCAGGTCGACTACTCAACGAGAAATAAACACTCCCCCTCCTCCTCCCTATCCTGGTTTATCGTCAGTCCAATTTTCATAGGAAGGGACCTTTAAAATAATTTAAATAATGTTTTTTAGCGATACAAATTGATTACATTTTAGTATAATATTAGTGTTATTCATCATCATCATTCTTAACACCACGTCTTACTACCCGTTCGGGTTAAACGCACTTATGCTAATGTTGTAATGGTAGGGTGATTGTGAGATGAAATGGAGGACCTACAGTTTAACGTGGGATCCGAACCACGGTGGAGACCTGGAATTCTCCACACATTCACAAGTTGTGATTAATACACGTCTTGTCAGAGGTGAAGGAAGGGTTTGGAATTCAGATAAGTCTGTGCCGGGACCGAAGATTGAACCCCGGACCCCCAGCACAGAAGTCCGACAACTCACCCCTAGACCGCCAGGTCACTTAAAATATGAGTGAAGAGTGGCCCTGGGAACAAGATTACTCCTGGATAGCTCAGTGGTTAAAGCATTGACGTACTAAGCTAAAGGTCCCGGGTTCTATTCCCATGTCTTGGTGTGATTTTTCAATTTAATGAATATTAATGATATGACTGTAAGCATACTTAACAGCTAGAAAAGCCAGGCAGTATTACACTCCATATACATATATTCCATTCACGGTAGGAATTACTCACTGAAAGGTCTTTTTTACTTACCAATATCCTACTATATAATAGATTTCTGGTAGGGAAAAAGGCCTTTCAGAAAACAATTCCTACGGTGAACGGACTTTATTATGTCAGATCCAATTGTTGCAGGTTTCGCATGACTGTACCAAAGTTCCTCATGTGTAATCTGGCCCTGGCTGACTTGTGCATGGGACTGTACTTGTTGCTAATAGCAGTGATTGATGCTCGATCTATCGGTGAATACTTCAACCACGCCATTCATTGGCAGAGAGGTGAGAAAGAAACAACCCTTTTATTGAAAGGTGACAACTAATTGTCAGATTTCAATAAAAAAGGAACCTTTTCGACAGTTATGAAATCTACTAAAATCATTTTTATATATATTCATTCATCAAGTCGTGGTATCTGCAACTGCCACATTTGATAGTTCATATCAATTCTTTAAATTAATTTCAATTTCAATTTCCAATTTCCTTTATTATAATTATTAATAATAATAATAATAAAATATAGTAATAATATTTTAGAACCACGTTCTTACTACCCGTTCGGGTTATACGCTTTAAGTACTAATTACTCTAATGGATTAGGAATTGGTAAGGTTGAATTAGAGGAATTTAACCCGAATTTGCATGGAGGGAGAATGGAAAACCATTTAGGAAAAACCACCCCCAGTTCACCCGACCAAGATTCGAACCTCAAGCTCCCCGTCCACAGCAGTAGAGCTCAACACGACAAGCGCGTTAGCCAACTACGCCACCGAGGCGGGTAATAATAATAATGAAACATTTAGAAAAGAGTAGCATCTCTCTCTATCCACCAAAGAGCATAACAATCAGTTAGATATCTCTAAGTAGTCTATAAAAATATATATATGTTTGTTTATAGCCCAGTAGTTATTGGTTTTATAAAAAGATACTCCAGTTTAAAATATGTTTAATATTATCAGTATTACAACTTTGCAATGATTAGTTGTTTCGTACCTCAAATAGTCATGGAAGTATGATCAAACTAGGACATTTTTGATTATTTTAAGTGCCATTTAAGTTATTTTCATGGGAAAATGAGAATTGCTATTTTGTTTGTGATGTTAAACAATTCTTTAATATTAAATGTAATCCAAATTTTTAGAGTGGATTTTCAGATAATATATCTTTTCTTCAGAAAATTACCCCTAACTTTAGGGTTGGATATCTAATTATAAAGTCTCTTTGGCGGGGGGGGGGGGGCATATTAAAACCCCAGATACCAAGTTTTAGCCCAATTGATAAAATGATTTCGGCTCTAGTCTAAGATACAGACAGACAAACAGACGGCAAACCTAAAACCATTCTTTCGGTTTCATGGGGTCATGAAACGTTGACATTCCTTAAAATATCTAATTCTATTTTTTTGACCATCACAATCCTTCTCTCTTTGAGGTTTCGTGAGAAATTAAAAATGTGTATCAAGAGGAGAGTATAGATCAAGTAAGAATCTGATTTTCTTTTACAGAAATAACCATATCTGACAGCTACCGGATCTACTTTCACATAATCATACGCCAGACAATGTGATGCGCAGCTGTTACGTTTTTTATGTATATGTATAATTAAACTAGGTTATTGTTACAGGGGTGGGTGCGTGTTTAATTTTAAGAAAAACGTAAATTTTTCTCCTTCACATCAATTTGGGAACTTTAAACTGCTATTCTTTCAGTTCTATTTCTATTTTTTTTCATCAAAACCACTTAAATAGAATTCGGTGACTACTTTTATTTTTTAACAAAAGATAAATATTTTATTTGCCGATGTAAAGTCATACAACAAATCATGGTTTCCACGGTGAGCTACTGTGCACATAGCAGAACAAGATTAACTACCACGTGCACCACAGAAAATCTGGAAATTCGCTAGGAAAATCGGGATTCCATTGAACGTTACTATTTTTTGTCATCATCCCTTTTACAATTTATTGTAGATTGTCTAAAAAAGTTGATCATTTTCTTGTAATTTTATTTACCAGATTTAGGCTTATCTATACTAATATTATAAATAGGAAAGTTTAGTTTTTTTGTTTGTAAAGGATAAACTCAAAAACCACTGGACCGATTTTAAAAATTATTTCACCAATATAAGGCTACATTATCAGCGAGTAGCATAAGATATATTTTATTTTGAATATTTTTTTTTCGAAAATTTATTTACTCCCCATAAAAATGTCGATAGTCACTCATATTTTATGGTAGAGTCTATGATGGTTCTTCAATATGTGTGTTGAAAATAATAATGGGGGGGGTAGGGGAGGGTCTAGTATTTTATAAGATATATACCGATAATACTAACTAAATATTTAAAATAGTATACATTTTGGCCACAAAAATATTTTTGTGTTTTCTTAAAAAAAAATACTTTCAAATGAAAAGTGAACTGTACAAAAGCCACCCTCTACTAAATCTAGTTTGAAGTTGTTGAGGTTGGTTCCCCAGGAGTCGGTTGCCAAATAGCCGGGTTCCTGACCGTGTTCTCAAGTGAACTGTCAGTCTACACCCTGACCGTCATCACCAGCGAACGATGGTACGCTATCACTCACGCTCTTCATCTGGATCAGAGGCTGAGACTGCGTACGGCCGGACGAGTGATGGGGGCAGGCTGGCTGTATGCCGTCGTCATGGCGACACTTCCTCTGTTGGGCATCAGTGGTTACTACAGGACGAGGTATGGCCCATGTGAACTATAGTAAAATTAATAAATAGCCCACACACGCTACATAAAGCACACCGCTAAGCCATTAGTCTGACACCTTAAAAGTGGAAACTCACCTGACATTTCAGGGTTTGGCATCCACTTGGCTAGGTAACAAACACCTCTTGCAAGGCTACTCTAACGCATCATGACTACGTCCTCCAAGCGTAGCCACGCAAATAAACGCGCGCAGCGAATAATATAAGGACCTGTGACCCCATACCGGCCGTCGATCTCTGGCGTTACCGGACAGCTAGGGAAATCCCCTCGTCTTAGCAGCTTCCATCGGTGCGGTGGAAGGAGTTGGCTCCTCCTGCCGTGATAGTCAGACACTCACATAAGTGCCTAACCTTAGGAATCGCCTTCAAAGGGCTTTCAACATAAGTTGTTCAGCGGGGACCTCGTGGAGATGACCTGAACAACTTAATCGGAATGCACTACCTACCAACCGCTTAGTGTTTGGTGAATTAGTGGGGGGGCCTGACCCCCTACTCACTCTCGCACTGACGACCAAAACAGAGATTTAGCCGCCGAAGGTGAGCCCTCCAAACGTTTCCTAGGGGCTTGGTTATAAAATTTAATCAAAATCATCAGAGCAGATTTTAGGAAAATCGATCATTTTCTCTTTTTGGCTTTCACTAAACTACCCTTAATTTTAGAGGTGTTGGATATCTAATCCCAAAAACTTCGAAGATCTTAGATACCAAGATTTAGACCAATCAATAAAATGATTCTAGCTCTAGTCCGAGATATATACAGGCGGCTTCTTGAAAACTATCTTTTTAGTTTCAAGGGTTCATTAAACGTCAACATTTATTAAAATCTTGGTTTAGTTTTTTTGTTTGTTTACGTTCACAGTACTTCAGTCTCCGAGAGAGATCGAGAGAAAATAGAGATACTAATTTAAAACCCATTTTATTCCGTTGTTGGCAGCATTTGCCTGCCGATGGAGAACAGGGACCTGGCTGACATCATCTACCTGTCTGCCCTGCTCCTGTTCAACTTCCTCGCCTTCGTGGTGATCTGCACTTGCTACGGTAGTATCTACTGCGCCATCAGGGGCAGCGACTCCGCGGCGGTCCGGTCAGACACCACCGTGGCCAAGAGGATGGCTCTGTTGGTGTTCACAGACTTCGCCTGCTGGGCGCCCATCAGCTTCTTCGGGCTGACAGCGGTCGCGGGTCTCCCTCTGATCAACGTCACGCACACCAAGATACTCCTGGTGTTCTTCTATCCACTCAACTCTTGCGCCAACCCGTACCTTTACGCCCTACTCACCAAACAGGTGATTGACAAGCGACCACCCACTTCGGTGACCGCATGGTCTAAGGTGTTGTTATTCTTTCAATATACTTTACTGCCAATGACGGGGGAGATCAAGGGGTTCAAATCCCGGCTGGATATACTGAGGGTGGGTTTTTTTCATGTGTGGTCTTCTACTCTTCTTACACTCAAATGTATGTACAGTTTCTCTAAATTCACCTTCTTCGTTCCTAACACATTCACGTAATTAGTATATATGCGTATAACCCGAACGGGAAATAAGTAGTTCTAAAAAATACACCATGATAAAGGCGTATAATGAACCGGTCAGGATTCGAACACAGGACAACATGCAACGTGTGGTTAAAAGCATTATCTTGTCAATCCAACTACTGTGTGCTGAAATATCTTGTATTTGAATTTTTATTAATTTGCAAAGACCGCGTCTGTGGTCTAAATGGTCAGAATTCCTGGCTACAGATTCAGAGGTCCCGGGTTCGATCCCCGGCGCTTCTAGAATTTTCTGTGAAGCAATGGGTCTGGCATGGTCAATTCATTCTTGTGAGGACAAATGAGGAGCTACTTGAATGAAAAAATTAGCAGTTACGGTCTAGAAAACTCAGATTAATAACTAGAGGGTCCGTTGCATTGACCACATTAAAGCATCTACCAGTATAAGGTGGCACTATCTTCGCAAACATATGGCAGGTGCTATGACGGTATGGCTTTATTGTAGACTGTAGCCATGGAGTATTTTCTTATTTATTTACGAAACATCGATAATATTCAACATAATGTACACACTCAGGACTTCATCTGGTTAGTATCGCTTGCACCATCTGGTAGAAATTCCACGTGGTACTATAAGGGATATCAGAAAGTATGGTGGATCCCCATTGCCTTCCACACTGAATTTCTATAAGCGAGAGAGAAATGGCCTTCCAATTTGACTGAGAAATGTATTTTCACATACCTTACACTCTATTTTTATCGATCAAGAAAAATCGGTCGACCTCGTCTGGGTTTGAACCCACCAATATCGTGTTCTGAGGCAAGTATTTTATCCCAAGACCACCAAGGTAGACTTAACGATGGTCTGTGATGTACTAAATAAAATATGACATTTCACCAAAATCCTGACTCTCATAATAATATAAATACCTTATTTATTTTGGCCAAAATATATTTTTGTATATAAAAACTGTAAAAAAATACCTTAATTCATGTTCTCATCCCTTCTACCTTAATTAACACATTTTTCTCCACGATAAACTTTGACGAGGATATCCGTGTCCAGGTGTAATTTGTCAACTATATTAATTTAACGTGTTTATTGAGGTTTTACTAACAAATCATTAAAACTTTACTTATATGGTAGGATTTTAAAAAATAAGGCTAAGATCCCCAGAAATGTTTATTTATAACAAAAGTTTGTTAATTGTTAGATAAATGATTATTTAGCAAATAATAAATTAAAGCTTGCTTGAACAGCCCCTTAGCCATGTCTTTCTTCTTCCACTAGCCCCGCATATTAATATCCGTTCGGATATACGCCTATGTATTATTATTATTATTATTATTATTATTATTATTATTATTATTATTATTATTATTAGCACCGCGTCTTACTACCCGTTCGGGTTATACGCACTTACGCTAATGTGTAATGGTAGGGTGATTGTGAGATGAAATGGAGGACCTACAGTTTAACGTGGAATCCGAACCACGGTGGAGGCCTGGCATTCCACACATTCATAAGATGTCTTGTCAGAGGTGAAGGAAGGGTTTGGTAATCAGATAAATCTTTGCCGGGACCGAGGATTGAACCCCGGCCACCAGCACAGAAGTCTGACACCTTACCCCTAGACCACCAGGTCACCCCTATGTAGTAATTACGCTAATGTATTAAGGATGAGGATAGTTGAATTTAGAGGAAGTGTATCCTCAGTTGAGCAATGTGAGAGTGTAAGCCCCTTTTTTGGTATAACCACCCTTAGTACACCCTACTGGGATTTAAATCCCAATCTCCCCGTCATCGGCAGTCTAGCCTTTTGCAAAAGTGACGCCTTAGACCATTCTACCATCGAAGCGGGTTTTAATGATGTCAAGATAAACATTTGTGGTAGTATAGTCTAATTCACCAGGACTGCAATACTAGTGGATTTCCGGTGACATATTTTCCAGGTTGGTAGCACTGTAAGTGGTTTATTACATCCTAAATTATATTTCATATCCGTGGTGTTATAATCCTCTCTTCAAGGGATGCGGGTGCATTCCTACAAAATTACTCCTCTCGTTATATGTCACGAAGATTAAGAACGTTGGTGTTGAACGTATTAAAAAAAATCGTGAAATGATTCTGCCCGAGATCAAAGAGCGTTGAGACATTTTCCTTCTGACGATAAACAATCATTTTGGTTTGAATCCTGTATGGAGCGAAATAGTATAAGAGGCTGGAAGTCCTTGATTAGAGTGGTATCATAAGCTAACAGCCTCTCCCTTGATGTTTGCTAATACCGATATAAAAGCCTAGCTGTAGAAATACAAAGTTGTGTTTCCCCAACCTCACTCATATTTGATCTAAATTTCTATTATTATTATTATTATTATTATTATCATCATCATCATCATCATCATCGCCGCGTCTTACTACCCGTTCGGTTATACGCACTTAAGCTAATGTGTAGTGATAGGATGACTGTGAGATGAAATGGTGGACCTACAGTTTAACGTGGAATCCGAATCCACGGTGGAGGCCTGGCATTCCACACATTCACAAGTTGTGATTAATACACTTCTTGTCAGAGGTGAAGGAAGGGTTTGGTAGTCAGATAAATCTGTGCCGAGACCGAGGATTGAACCCCAGACCCCCAGCACATAAGTCTGACACCTTACCTCTAGACCACCAGGTCACCTAAATTTCAACTGAAGAGTGTATCTGTATGGTGTTTAGAATATGATAAGGGTCCACTTCAGTGGACGAATGATCTAAGGTGGAGGGGGGGAGGGCAATCTGTGGTACTGGCTAACACGCGAATACGGTTGGGGCACGCCAATAGTAAACATTGTATTATTATTTATTTATTTGAGGTATTTAACGTACACTTTTTGAACCAACTGATTATAGAATCACACGAGAAATGTATAACATTGAGATCAAAAGGGCTTACCAATTTTGCAATGAAAGGTAGTCTAACATACCTTACAGAGCTATTTTTTTATCCCACAATTGACACGGGACCAACGGTTTTACTTCCCCTCCTAAGGAAGTTGTGCTACGGATTTTTATCGCTCAAGAAAAATCCATCGATCTCAGCTAGGTTTGAACCCACAAACATCTGATCCTGAGGCGAGCACTTTACCCCAAGACCACCAAGGTCAACTAAAATAAATATTAAACAATAGTTTTCCCAATATGATATAATTTTGCTTAAGTCAATTTTTTATTTCGGGAACCATGCGATTTTATGTCATTTCTCAATGAATTTTGTGTCTTCAGTGGCTAGAAATCTTCTGTTATGTTCGGTTCATAACTGAAAAAGTTAATGTATGCTTTTTAGTGTTTAACATAACTATTTATCACTACACTGTGTTTTCCCCCACTAAAGGCTTTACTTTAAATGTATTTACTTTATATTGTTGAAATTAATATCGTCCTATGAACTCAATTTTACAATTTAATAAGAATTATTTCTTTAAAATTTAGGCATTATTAAAATATTTAAAATTTGTTTGGAGTTATCCATTACATTTCATAATAGTCATAAATATATCTGATTTTTAAATACTCATTAGAAAATGTAATTAATTAGATGTGGCATATTATACTTTTTCAAAATTTAACTAGTCCTTAAATGGCATATTGGTCGGAAAAGTTTATTTATTTTCGGTGAACATGCTTTAGGACTCCCAGGTTCAATTACCTGGCATGGCCGAAAAAATGATCATTGGTAGAATGTGGGTTTCTCCTTTCACCGTGATAAATTAATGACTGGGGGGTTGGGTGTTGTGTCTGCTCTATATTTAAGATAAGCTATAAGTCGTGTGCTGATAATCAGTTGGTTCAGAAAGTGCATGTTAAATACCTTAAATAATTGAGGAATATATATATTTGTTGTTACAGTATCGTCGAGACTTGTCGACCCTTCTCAGTCGACACGACGTTTGCTCCAGAAAGTCCATAAGGCGTAAGGAATCCCTGGCAGCTCGCAACAGTTCAACAGTTCCAGAACCAGGCCCTGGTATGGGTCCGGGGCCCAATAATAGGCCCCAGAGGAGCTCTTCCTCTGAAGGGACGTGTCCCCGGGGCTCTCCTCATCCTCTGCGAAACAGCAACACCAGACTTAACCTCAGTAGTGAACACGAAATGAGACTTAAAAGAGCTCTTGAGATGTCATCGTCAGACCAATCCCCCGTTTACATGAACTCTTTGGACTCTCATCTTTAGGGTGTTTTGGTCCTGTCTGAAATCACCAACCATCTCCCGTTTACATGAACTCTTTGGACTCTCATCTTTAGGGTGTTTTGGTCCTGTCCGAAATCACCAACCATCTCCCGTTTACATGAATTCTTTGGACTCTCATCTTTAGAGTGTTTTGGTCCTGTTGGAAATCACCAACCATCTCCCATCTACAAAAACTATTTTAACTCTCATCTCTAGAATGTTTTAGGCCTGTCCATCATTATCAACCATCCCCCTTTTACAAGAACTATTTGTACTCTCATTTTTAGGATGTTTTGGGCCTGTCCAGCATCACAAACACTACAAAACTATTTGGAACCTCGTCTCTAGGGTGCTTTGGTCCGGTCAAAAATCACCCAGAATTATATGAGAAGTGGTTTGATATTTTAAAATATGGTTAATGTTAGGAATATCAAGTTTATTACGCGATACCTTTGAGTCTTTATTAAAATTTAAATAATATAAAACCAAGCTTAATATTACTACTTTAGATACCTTGATTCTTATCACCTAAATTCCATAAAATGAAAATTCTAGCACTGAAGTGAAACAACATTACATATTTACATATATATATGAATATATGTATAGCCATTTCAATTCAGTGCCTGAAAATTGGTAAATGTTCTGAATATAAACTTTGTGTTTGTCCATATAAGTCTGGGCCTTTAACTTAAGTATTTTTAAATTGTTTTTCCACTTTTTTCTAACATATTACAGTCTATTATACAAATAAATAACTTATTTTTAATGTGAGGTTGGGTATATGGATATAGATTAAAATCGTAAGTGTTGAGGAATCGAAAATTTAAAATCGAAAAATTGAGGATAAAATTTAAATATTTGAATTAGAACAACAGGAATTTTATCTCTAGTAAGTCTAGATAACACCAAACTATGAGCTTATAAATATATCAACATGTTCCTATATATTATTTTTTTTATTACTTTCGTTTCATGTTGATAACTTGAATTAAATGTACCTAAAGGTAGAATCCGCTCATTTTCAATTAAGTTTAACCCAAAATGATGCAGTTTTGTGATCGATGGTGAAGTAAGACATGAAACTCTACTGCGTTATAAGAAAGGGTAGGTAACACGAGAGGTTGGTATAATATTGAGGGCAAATAAAATAGAATAGAAGAGTTTATAGGCTACTGTCTTAGAAAAAAACAAATTTTTACACCTATTACCAACATCCAGGACAAACTGAGCTACCAGGAAATGTCTCTTGGACAAACAATATTCCTCCAATAGAGGTTTGACCTGTTTCCGATAGACGCGATTTCGGATTTCACACAAAGTTCCCTATGGTTTTTATCTACTATACAGATAACTTATTATTTCAATTATTTTATAAAATATTAAGTCCCCTATTTCATCCAAATTTGACTCAAATTTTACGTTGCGTTCACCATGTTGTATTTGTAAATTTTTTGAATTTTTTGGTAGAGCTGGCCATGCTCCATAGCGTACATACCAAATTTCAGTTTTCTAGAACTCAATTTTTAATTGCATCCACCATTTTGTAGCCAGTTGAAGGAGGAAGAATGGTGGACAGATAGAGGAAAATGGAAGCATTTTACTAAACTGACCCAGTAAACAGGCTGGAAACAGTTTATGATGATGGTTTTGTAGCCGTCATCTTGGGTGTTTCAAGTTTTAGATATTTCTCATAAATATGGCTTGTTGCTCCATAGCATCCACAACAAATTTCAATTATTTAGGTAATCGGGAATTTGGAGAAAGAGCCCTGGAAGAATAGACACTGCCTGGATTTCCATGTAGATTATTTGTTCACCCATGCGCACATGCTGTTTTTGCCATTGCACAGCCCTGAAAAGTTTTGTGTCTCATCTCACCTGAAGTAATGAGAAGAAACATATATTTTACTTTCTTTAAAGAAATAAAGTCTTTTTAATAGGATCAAAACAAAAAAAAAACTTTAAATAAATGAATATATTATTTTAGTGCTTTTGAAGCTTCAGAACTGTCGTTCCCTTAATAAAAACCACAGTGTGTGGGTTTGTCCCTTGAAATAGGGGGCACCCTCAAAGGAGTTTATGTGGTTCCCAGTTGAACATAAATTCTCAAATCAACACTCTGCTCATATGTAAGTATGACTTCGCATTCTATTTTGAAAATTCTGGTTTGAGCTGAATAACTGTTTTGTGTTAGTTATCTGCTATTTGTAGGTTGTCATAAGGACCTAACAACCAATATGTCACATTTAAAAAAATACTAGTTTTATTACTAGCCCACATCGAGACATTTCTTAGGCTATTAAACGTTTTTTGAAACATTATTAAAGGGACCTTTATACTCGATTCGTGTTTTGTAGAAACATATGACCATATTGTATGGTTATTGTTGGGGAAGAGAGAGCTACCACAAAGTTATCATCACTTATCAAAGTGTTATTTAAATATTTGGCTTAAAATAAATGCAACAGCCTGGTCTGTGTCATTATAAAGATACTGGCAGTAAAAGTGACAATATTTGTAAGTGTGATTTATGTTTTCAATTTATTACAGTACTTCTTATATTAGTTATTTTAAATTAAGAGGTACGTCAAAGTGTATTGTATGTATGTGTATTGTATGTATGCCCCCAAACCCCAGTGAGTTTTCTTTGTAAGTGGAAGTAAACTAATGTAATTCCAGAGCCGTTTTTTTGATAGGTCTTACCGTTTAGCCACAAGAGACCCCCAAAGAAAGGTCTGCACCGACTTTAAAGTTGCTTTGACATTTTGAATTTTTTTTCGGGGGTTAAAAATCAAATTTTTAAACTTTTTGTAATTTTTCTGTTGGTTACAGGCTAGAGCTGTAAGTTTGACAAATTTACAGTTTCTAGCTTATCTGGAAGTGGGTGAACATTGATGCCAGTGAGTCAGCCATGTAGCTTTATACTAGTATAATAATAATAATATCATTAATATTATATTTTAAGGTAAGCAATATTATATCAAAATGTTATTTTTGTACATATTTTTAAGAAAGATTGACTTATTTGTAAATTATTATTATTAATTCAATTCTCGTTTCCAGGTGTAATTTTTCAATCTAAATAATGTTATTTTATGAGCAAATGTAAGATCAAACTTAATTTTGATTTACCCACAATTTAATGGTAATATTATGGAAAAGTTTTGAGGAAAACATATTTTTGAAACTGTTCTTGGTATACTCTATATCTTAATTTTCCAGAAATCTATGGGTTTATGAAGGATGTTTGAGAGAAACAGAATTATTGTGATACACAACCTGGATTTTTGTATTATTAATACTTTTTTTTAGCGCCGCGTTTTACCATGGTGTCTACTCAACTTGACCAATAAAATCCCTGACCTTTTCCCTGATTTCCCCTAATAATTTCCTAAAATTTCCGACTAAAAAGTATGTCACATCCTTATAACTCGCCCCC
>CABFOV010003836.1:7815-41427 GCA_902141375.1 Timema poppense | reverse complement strand
GGGGGAAAGCATCGCATTAAACAGAATAGCACACATGAAACAATATAAACTGTTACGGAAACATATTATATGTTCTGTGCATTTTTAACTCCTCATTTTACTAATTCTATTAAAAATAATATTTGCCTAAAACTCATGAAATATTGATTTTATAAAGTATTCTTTTAGGTATAAGTTGTTTATTTTTACAAGTCGAAAACATAAGCTAGTTTCTTTCTTAACACCTCACCTCACTACCTATTTGGGTTATACATTTATGTTCTATTTACAATAATGATTTTTAGGAATTAGGAAGATTATATTCATATGAAGTGTACCCGCATCAGCGTGGAGGAAAATTGAAAAACCATTTAGTAAAAACAACCCTCAGTACACCCGACAGAGATTCGAATCTAAATCTCTCTGCCATCGCCAGTCTAGTCTACAGAAAGAGTAGTACTTTAGACCACGTGGCTACCGAAGCTTGTAATAAATTAGTTTGTAGCGCAAATATTTACAGAGATATGAACCAAACAAAAATGTTTCGCTTAAGTAAAGTGAACCACCCCTAATCACTTTAAAACGAATAGCATAAGGAAAAACTAAGAGATGGACCACGACCAATAAATATCAAAATTAAAATAAAACATAAATGTATTTGGTAAAATCGTGTATTACAAAATATATACTTTTCTGCATCTAGATAATAAGTTTCATACATTTGTAACAAATCCCGTATTAGGTCGATCGTACTTATCAGTTATCACTTGTGCGTTCATAGATCATAGCAAAATTGGATTCATATAGGTTTCCCCATAAATCAACAAAATGTATAAACATGAAACCCGCCTCGGTGGCGTAGTTGGCTAACGCGCTTGTCGTATTGAGCTGCTCGACTGCTGAGGAAGGGGAGATCGAGGTTCGAATCTCGGTCGGGTGAACTGGGGGTGGTTTTTCCTAAATGGTTTTCCACTCTCCCTCCACGCGAATGCGGGTTCACTTCCTCTAATTCAACCTTCCCAATTCCTAATCCATTAGAGTAATTAGTACTTAAAGCGTATAACCCGAACTGGTAGTAAGACGCGGTGCTAAAAATATTATTATAAACATGAAATCTCAATACATGCAACATTAAGATCAACAATGAATATTCTAGCACCTTTAGCTAGATTTAATAAAATCTATCGGTTACCATGGTAATGTAATCATTTGGTAGCCATGGATATGTACACAAATGACTACCATGGCAATTTAAGCAATTGGTAGCCATGAAAATGTAAGCAAATATAACAATTTGAGCTTTATAATATAAAGTAAACACGTTCGAGAAAATCAGTGTTATCTTAAATTTATCTGTAATGATCATCTTAGATATCAAATACAAAAAAAAAAATCAGAAGTGACGCGAAACTCAACTACGGGACCTTTAGTTTGAAGTCGGACTACTCAAGAAACTATAAAATAATAATGAACACTTGATAAATTAAGATTATCCCAATTCTATTTAATCTACTCCACTTTAATAAATCAGGTTATAATTTTTAATGAAAATTAAGAAAATAAATGTTTGTAGAAAATAAAATAAAAGTGAAAATCATCATCCTACTGTTTCCAGCCTGTTGCCGGGTCAGTTTAGTAAAATGCTTCCATCTTCCTCTATCCTTCCACCATTCTTATTCCTTTAATTTATTCTATTCTCATCCTATCACTTGAACATTTTTTGTTATCTGCACCTCCTATTGGTGACCTGGTGGTCTAGGGGTAAGGTGTCAGACTTCTGTGCTGGGGGTCTGGGGTTCAATCCCCGTTCCCGGCCCAGATTTATCTGATTACCAAACCCTTCCTTCACCTCTGACAAGACATATTGTGAATGTGGGGAATGCCAGGTCTCCACCGTGGTTCGGATTACACGTTAAACTGTAGGTCCTCCATTTCATCTCACAACCACCCTACCATTACACATTAGCGTAAGTGCGTATAACCCGAACGGGTAGTAAGACGCGGTGATAATAATAATGCTCCTCCTATCTCTTTCTTGGCCTCCCTTGTAGTATTTTTCCTACATACTTCATTTCCAACATTTTCTTTGTCATTCTTTCTTTTCCCATCGTCATTACATGCCCATATCATCTCAGTCTTGCTTCCTCTACTAGCAAGTGGAAATAAATATCCATATCGAATGTTTATTTTTTGTTGTTATGTATTATTAAATATATTCCACACAATAATTTATATTCCAATGAATGAACTTCTCAGACATTCACTAAAAGAAACTTTACACGATAAAAAGAAAATTACCAAGAATATTAATTAATTCTTGAATATAAGAAGTTTTCAAAAATAGAGCAATATGTGAAGAAAGTTTTTTTTCTTCTGATGATTCAAGATTAACTTCAAATGTTTATATAATATGTCAAAATGTATAACTTCCTTTTTAAACTTGTGGAAATGAATATGAAAGTTGTCTCGTAATGTAGGATAATTCACAAAAAAAAAAAACACTCATATAGTAAAAATATATGGTTCCATCAATGTTCCTCAGCTGAAGTATAATTTTAATTTTGTTCTATGCTTGACTATTGGGCACACTGCCCAATTGATTTTTTGTCACTTAAGCTCATACTTTAGAGGCTTACATTCCTCTCACAAGAATTGGAGTGCCCGCCTCTTTTAAACCATAAAGTATGTTTGGTTATCATTGATGTATTGCATGCCATTTAAATTTGACGCTACAACCGAGAAAGCCAAGGTTAACGGAGTTATTTCATTCGTTCATTTCAAACCAGCAGCCAATGAGCGTTATGTTCTGTGGGTTCTACCGAAAAATAATTTAATCTGAAACAATTTTAATAAAGATTCACCAGACTTAAGTAAAATAAAAAATTATCAAAAATATTCCTGTAGAGCTTGATTTGAGTACCATTATTATATTAGATAGCGTAACCACAACAGCGGAGTGATATAATTGATTGCTTTGTTCATTTCATAAAACTCTCTAGGAACACTAAATGACCAGCACGAAATATCACAAAATAATAAGTATTTAAACCAATAGATACAGGTAATAAATGCTTGAACTCTGACCCATTTCATGAAATGAAAATTGTTTTCCTACCCACGCATAAAAAGCTTAACAAAAATTAGTTTTAAGATTTTTTGTTAAGAATATAAACTAACCCATCATAACTAAACCTAGCCTTCCATTCTAAGACGATTAAAGGTTTGGATCAAACCTTTTCTTCGCTTGCCGATCTTACGGACGGGTCAAAAACTCATCCTGTCCACGAATTGGGTAGCATTTGTAGCCGCCCAACTCATGCCAGTCCATGAACTTGTAACCCCCCACACCCATTATCACCATTTAGAAATAACAGTCGAGGATGGCAACAAGAGAGTTATTTTTATTCAGATAACAAATCGTATACAACTCAATGAGAGAGTGAGACAACAAAAGCGTTAGACGCTGGAAATATATATTAGAGACAAACATTAATTTAATCGGTGAAGACTAGTTTGATGAACCTCATAAATTAGCCAAAGCCCAAACGGCATTATACACTGTGAGACAAGTGGTCAAAGGTAACTTCTGACGTGATACAAAACTCTCGCCCATAAATCGCGCTCAAAACACATGAAATAATCTATACTAAATTGATCTTCATATTAATCTCAATTAGTATTGTCATAACCACAAATTAATTATCAATGAAGGATTCAGGTATAAATGATCAATCAGGAATGCGATCCAGAAAATACACATGACAGTTAAGTTACCCTTATTGACAGTTCCTAAAGCTTAAACAATAACAATCTAGTCCCATTTAACAAATTTTCTCCCAACAGAATATAAGAATATTATACGTATTAGAATCTATTCACAAAGGTTATAATATTGAAAATGGTGCCGCCTAGTGGCTTGCAACATCATTGGTTAATAAAGTCAAACTGCGGTATAATCTCGCTGACTTATGGACCCTTCTTTGACTAACAACTCATACACTTTAAACATTTTCAACAACGATAAATAGTCTCTTAATAAATAACAAGATGAATATAATTCCCTAAAATATTAAAATAAGAAGAGCTGGCAAACGATGCCATCAATTTAAATAACCTTCCCAAGTGGTGGTAAACAAAGGATTAAAAAAATATATATCATCATGGCTTTAAGAGCCCAAAATGTATTAAGTCCATTTAGTGTCAATAATTAGTAAATTTTAATTATTACTAGTCCAGAACAATAATTTCGAATAGAATAGAACATTTTAAGCCAGAAGGGAATTTTAAATAACCTAACGTTTAAATCAACCTCTGACAATGTCACTCACCTTGTAGCCAGTAGGTAATGTGTGCTGATATCACAGAAACACCATCATTATATACCCTAAAAATACGCCACGTGCTCTCAAGGTGTGGAACAACCGGAGAGAGAGGTGGGGGCAACCATGCGTCTAGAACATACTATAACATGCTCCACGTCTCCATATGCGTGCATAAGAACAGCTATACGAATTGGCCGAGCGCGGTCGATAGAGTGCAGTGAGCTCGCGCATATCACTCTTCTTTTTTTTCCTGTGGGCACGGCCAGCACTGACGTCGGGAAAATAAAGCCTCAGCTCCCACTTCACTCTAATGCTAGGCAGTGGCGTGATGTGTTGTGGAGTTATAGTTTTGCTGAGACGGGTCAACTGAGGCCAGGAAGGTGATTGAGACAACCTCTTAATGTGTATATGTTGTAACAAGGTTACAAACTGGTTAGCTCCAAGTTCTACCTAATTCATGAATCGGACGAGTTTTTGCCCGGTTCGTGAAATGTACAGGAGAAGAAGCCATTTCACGGAAATGGGCAGAACTTTGGCCAATTCATGAAATTGACAATTTCACTTTTGGGGTGTCACATAATTATATTGATATCTCTAAATATACACATAGAACATAATTTCTATGTAAATGCCATCTTGTGGCTTTTATTACATAATAGTACGTATTATTTCAACAAGATATCAGAGCTCCTAATAATTGATTATGTTTTCTGAATCTTTAATAAGTTTATAGTACATATTGTTGTCACAAGATGGCAGAGCTCTTAAAGATTACTATTTTATTTTATCATCTTTTAAATCTTATTACGGTACAAATTGTTGTCACAATGTGACATTTAAGATTTGGCTTTCATCGGAACTTAAATTTTTTGGAAGTACTTTTATTGTTAACTCTTCAGAATTAAATTTCTAATTATTCCGACTGGAAGCCATGAGGTGGTGAGTCACTATGTACATATTGTTATTTTTCTAAATTGATTAATTGTTTCTTGAATAAAACCATTGTACTCTTGTGATTCCTTGACTATTATTCCTCCAAGGGGAGGGGGGGTTACACACAAACATAGAAAAATCAAACCGAAGTTATAAGCAAAGAGGAATTATTTAATTTTAATCTCTGATGGTGATCCCAAATTTAAAACAAAATTGCGTAAATATTAAACGTATATAACAAAATAACAAACAAAGAGATTAATGTTTTCTCCGACCAAAACAAAGGAAGACATACATACAAGATCAAGGTAAGGAAAGGATTTAATAACGCATGATTGACCAACTGTTAACATAAAGTTTATATACTTCTTATAAATATAAGATGGGGTGTGTGTCCATGGCACGTGGGATGTGAGTCACAAAACTTTAGTGGTCATTTTTCAAATACTTACTGTCGCTCAAATGATAATTTTTTTAAATTTACAATGAAATTGTTATTTTTTAAACAAATCATAAAATATTATTTAGTTTTAAAATAACTACATAAATTTAAGATCATGGTAAGTTTCAAATCGAACAGTTTGGTTTAGTCAAGAATTTTATTATCTACCTGGTCGTAAGCACTCAAACAACCATGGCTTAAAAAGTACTTAGCTCATGTATATCGCTTCAAATTCAACCACAAAAACACGCCTAGAAAAATGTTTGACCGTTTGAAACCGAATTACTTGGAACATTTTTATATTTTGTGTTGGCTAACCTTAAATTAATGGTGACGTAATTGGTTAAAAGCATGGTAATTTTTTGAGTTTGTTTTCACTATTACTTTCTAAGAACTCGTATCACTTAAACCATATGTAAAGTTGAGACACTTATTTTCAGTACAAGGTAATGCCTAGAACAATATTCGTTTAGAAGTTGGGTGTGATATCAACATTGTGAATTCCTGACAATCTAAAATTGAGTGGCGGAGCATACCCCCTATAGTCACTTAACTCGACTCTTATAATTGAGATCAAGTTATAGAATTATTTCTAAATGCTTTTATGTTTCTCTTCCTCCTCCAACCCCCTCCACATTCCTAAGGCGTATGCTTGGTGCATTTATTTGAAACAAACTTCGCTGGTTTTTTTATAAACATTTTACTTTGCTTAGGCATAATGTCCACACTAATCCGCCCAAGGAATGATCCGAAGATTGCGAGGGATTTTTGTACTGTTACCTTAAATTATTTTTAATCATTTCTTGTCCGTTGCATAGTGAGCTCATTTGCTTTAGTTTTCTTTTCTATTTTTTTTTTTCATAGGCTTGTTTTTATGCTCCGTGTCTCATGTTCAGGCTATCCGCATATTCACACTAATAGTTTTGGGATAAATGACGTAAGAGTTGGAGAAAATGTACCCAAATGTGTGTGCAGGGAGGGGAGGGGACCATTTAGGAAAAACACCCTCAGTATACCCAGCCAAACTCTTGAAACCCGACCAGCTCTGCAAGCCTCACTAAACAATAGGTTTAATTCTTGTACACATCAATGTGGGTGGTTGGTAAAAGTAAAATAAGTAAATATATGTAATTGAATGTAGGTACCTAATAATTCAAAGTAAATTTTAACTAATTATTTAGTTTAGGTTGATAAATAATTTGCAAAATACTATATTTCTTCAATTCTAAAAAACACTTTTATTCCAACTAAACATCTTTAAAATCGAGGAGTGTCTTAGAATTGCAGTTCTTTTTCGGCCAATGGTCTCGATGGCACATAATACATATTATGGAATTATAAAAGAGACTCAAGAAAATCAGACTTTGAATGTAAAGTAGATTCTAATATTGATAGGTTAGGTAACATGCCAGTCTAAGGGTAAGGTGTCGGACTTCTGTCCAGGGAGTTTGGGGCTCAATCCTCGGTCCCAGCACAGATTTATCTGATTGCCAAACCCTTCTTACCCCTCTGAAAATACATTTATTAATCACAACTTGTGAATGTGTGAATGGTCCTCCATTTCATCTCACAATCACCCTACCATTACTCTGTTCTAAATTGAATACTGTAGTAAAAATATTTCTAAGATAGAGGGTATTTTTGCGTTTTATTTTTATTTATTTTCTTAAAATTGAAGGGTTTTTTCTGTTGGTGGTACTGAAAAATTAATGTGCATCTTTCAATTGATGGCATCTTAAAATCAAAGAAATACAGTAATGTTATAAACACATAACTGATATATGATTATGAATAGACAAATTTGAGAGAAATAAAAAACTTGTTTTTATAACTCAGTTTTGAACATTAATTTAAATTGTCATTAGCTTATAGTAAGTATTGTACAGATAATCGTAAAAAACTAATTAAAAAAAGGCCTAATTAACATATTTCTCACTATGCTACAATAGGTTATAGAATATCTGTATTTATGTTTTTCATTTTAATCAGGGAAGCAACATTGGTAACTATATTTATAGCCCATTCATAAATATTTTTGACATCAAGGGCATCCAGATTTTTAATCACATAATTAATACTTCTATGCCTACATTATACAAACTTTGAAGGAAAAAAAATCACTTAATGTTAGCATAGCACATTTTATCAAAGGTTATAGGCCTCATTTAATTCTTTTATCATAAATTTAAAAAATAAATAATTATATTTTCTTTTATAAAATAAATGTGACAGTATAATAACCTAGGCCAACCTTAGCTTTGAATCAAATAAAAAATAATTTAAGCTTTGAGATGTATGAAGGAAATTATTTAGTTAAAAAATGTTACTGCACGACTCATTTTAATAATACTATAAAGCTAATCTTTGGGAAGTTATTAGGATTTATAAACAATAATACACGAATATTTTTGGTCCAAAACATTTAATTTTATACATTTTGTAGAAAAGAAGAAAACAATGACTACTAAGAAACGAAAATTGATAGCTAACAACGATGTCGCAGAAAGTTACATCCCAGCAGAGAAAAGAGAAAAACATTTTTCTGCAAAGTGGTTTCGGGATAATCTCTGTAATGGAAATGAAATAAAAGGTGAGTTTCAAATAGTGTTATTAAAAATAATGGCATTTTAAAAGGGTCATTCATTGACAACCATGGTTAATTATTTTACATCTCTAGTGCTCTTCTGTGTCTTACAGTTAAGTTAAAGATAAAACTTGAATAATTGTACCATAGTTACCAGTACTTGACTCTAATGCACCTTGAATTTAAACCAAATTTTTTTTTGTTTTTCTGTAGATAATGTGATTTGCCGGCAAAGATTGGCAGCCTATGCTTTCGACAGAACAGAGTGTTGATCTCTGTCATACTGAATTTTCTTGTAGCCTCTCTTTCTTCTGTTTTTTTGGTATGAAGAATAACTTTCCGCTTGAGCCCAGCTTCCTACAACACCATTTGCTTCTTGTTGTCTATCTTGCGTTCAATAAATGTCACAAAACCACCAAGCTAATGCTGTGAATGAGTACAGTAAGCAATAACACAGAACACAGGTGCTCTTTTTATGGGAAAAAACAAACAAACATATTAAAGTAAGGGCAGGGGAAGGCTTGGGGATGACGAGGTAACCAGGGTAGAAACTACAGAATACCACTTATTGGTCATCTTTGAGTTAAGTGATGAATCTACTTATTACTGTTTCCAGCCTATGATCAGGGTTATTTTCTATTCAAGCAGGATATTTTCCACTGCCAGCTGCCTAGGCCTGTCGTAGCTTCATGTACCTTATAATCTAACTTAAGTCTAGGGTAGGCACAACATCCAGTCCCCGGCCCTTAATTTATCACCATGAAACTCACATTTCACCAATTTAAAAAATGTTTGGCCATGCCAGGAATCAAACCTGGGACCATTAGCCTATTAGACAGACATGCTCTCTACTGGGATAAGGTATTAGATCTTTATTGATGAATTATAATGTAATATTATGAAAATAAACTTGATAAAAACATTAAAATTTTATCACTGATATTTTGATAACGGCTAAAATATAAATACCAAAAACCCCATACAAGGTTTCTAGTTACACCATTATCTAGGGCTGTATTCGAATAGTTTGTTTATGCGGCGCCGCCTTGACTCTTGGCCTTGATAGTTGCATTGGCAATCACTTGACCAAGTGTGAATAGTCTCGAAGGATACCTATGTAGTTTTCTCGAGCCCTGCTCAAGGTCTTGGTCACCATGGATATGAAGGCTACCAGCCGTTCGCTGTTCTTGCGGTGTCGGTTGAGTTGTTTGACTGGCATTTGTTTTAGTATTATCATTTCGTCTGCTAGAGCACTGAGGTTTTCCACAATTTTAAATATGGTTGTTTGCCGTTGGAATAGTTTCTTCGCTATGATCAGTGCGAGAAGTGTAAAATCATCAAGACTGAATCAAGTCTAAAACTCAAGGCCCAACCAGGGAGTCTTGGACTATTCGGATGCAGCCTAGCTTTTGTGCTCGGGCACAAAACTATTGTTTTATTTGAAAATTTTAATTCCAGTCAAGAAAATGGTTTCACTTATAGTAAATACAAAACTCAATTATTTCTCAAATAATTTTAAAACAACTCTTGAGTTTGTTATTATAGGCATATCCCTTGTTAAAACTGTTATTGAAGAGAATATACAAGTTGTAGTTTTATTTATATTTTATTGATTCATTCTCAAAAGTTCTGTTTTTTTTTTATAGTCAGGAAAACTTATTTTATAATTTATTACATTATTGTGATAAATTATTTGTCAAGTCCCATGTCCCCCAAATTAGTCAATAAGTTTTCAAATGATCCGGTTTGAAAGTTCTCACAAAGATAAACAAAATATTGAAATATTAAGTGATCTATACAGTCCCGGCATAGATTTATCTAATTAACAAACCCTTCCTTCACCTCTGACAAGACATCTTGTGAATACGTATGGAAAGCCAGGCCTCCATTGTGGTTCGGATTCCACGTTAAACTGTGGGTCCTCCATTTCATCTCACAATCTACTCTACCATTATACATTAGCGTAAGTGCGTATAACCCGAACGGGTAGTAAGACGCGGTGCTAATAATAATAATAATAATAAGTTATCTATAACTGCCTTTGTCATTTGTGGTCAGATATATCAGACATATCTAGAGGTCCCAGGTTTGATCGCTGGCACCTCCAGATTTTCTGTGAAGCAATGTACCTGCAATGGGGTCAACTCAGCCTTGTGAAGAAAAAATAAGGAGCTACTCGAATTAAAATGGAGTGACTCTGGTCTAGAAAACTGAGATTAATGATCAAAGTTTTTTTTATGCCTACCACATGACTTCCTCTATCCATAGAAGTTGGCACTATCTTCGCCAACATCATTGATGGCTCACTCGGTCGGTACGACTCATTTGCAGGTTGACACCATGGTTTTTTTTATGAACCTTCACATATTGTCATCTGTAACATTTTACACACACACACTTAAATCAAGTTCAAAATAATATTCTCAACTAGGGTTGGATTCAATTTACTATTATATGAATCCAAATTTCGAATCTTAATCCCCAATTAACCTTCGAATCTCAAGCCTAAATTTTGGAAAAAATTATAAACATAAGAAGGAATATAAATAGGGATTGGATCCTCGAATACTTTAAATCTCTCATATCCATAAGAATATTCCAGATTCGAGGATTCGAGAAAAAATCATATTTTAGACTCACATCCTTAAAAAGGATTTTTTTTTCTTCAATTTTTCAAGATAAATTTGTTTCACCTAGAGCTTTACTACTAAGTTTATTGGTGGTTCAGAAGAAATTATAATTATAGGCTAAACTTTACAACCCGGCGCCAGACCAGTAATTTAACACCTAACTAAATATGTGAATGTATTATATGAAAGTATTTGTTAACATTTAGCTACTATTTGAATTTTCTAGTATTCTATAATATTTATATTTCCTTTTATGTTAGTTATTTTTTCAAAATTCTGATTCAAAGGTAAATTGGGGATTCAAATTATTAAAATAGTGGATCTAACCCAACTCTATAGATAAATATAGTAAAATAAAAGAAGATAAAATTGTAGGTAACTAAAACACTGGTTCATCACGCCGCTTTAGTTTTACATCAGGTGGCTAGAGCAGCCCGATGTCCAGGGTCTCAGTAATGAGTTATTGTATCAGTTTCTTACTTCAAAAATGGATACAAATTTGTATTGTTATCATTAAATATTAAAAGTAGGCCTATATTGCTAAATTTAGGTGACCCCTTCTCTCCAGTGTTTCTGGAGAAACATTTGGGAGCGATGAGGTGAGTAAGGTTGGGGGTGTTCGAAGTGTTGCACTCTTGGGTACCCCCACCTTAAGGGTGACTCCCTACTCTCATCCATTCTGGAAATAGGCCTATGTATTGGGGTACTAGGGAGGATGGGGTTGGTGTATTAGGTTAAGCGGTATAAATAACGTTAATCAGCCTGTATGTTAACTGAAAGTTTGATCAATGCTCATGTAAAATTTTAGCTCACACAGTATAGTGTTTTTTCAGTTTCTTTGTTTCATCCAAGGGATATCGTGGGCTGGGAGGGTGGTGAGGTTCGAAGTCTAGTGATTGTGAGTACCCAATCAAAAGGCAACTCCCTAGCCCTAGCGGCTTAGGAGATACGTCTGACGTCTGGGAGTTAACCAAACATCTGAGTTATGCCCATGCAAAATTTCAACTCATCCGGTTACAGGTTTTTGAGGGGAAGGGTTAAGTAGATTTGTAGCACATGACACAATGACTGAGTGATTACTTCATAGTATAGTAGTAGCCTATATGTTAACATTTTTTCATATGGGCCTAATCCATTCATTAGAACATTCATACATTCAGTTAAATGTTTAGCATATAACTTAAATGGGTAGTAAGACCTGGTGCCAAAATAAAGGTGTTAAATTACCTATCTGGGGTCTGGTTGTCAACTTCATCCTATAATTGTAATTGCTTCTGAACCACCAATAAGCAGTATTAATGTTCTAAAACAAATTTCACTTGAAAAGTTGAAAAATCAAAATTAAAGTATTGGGGTCTTAAATCTGAAATTTTCTTTAATCCTCAAATCTTGGACATCTTTAAGGAATTGAAGGATTCGAGGGTCCCATCCCTATTTGTATTATTTTGAAGGCGCTTTCAAAGAAAAGACTGACACCACTAATGTTTATAAATATGACCTGCAAGTTAAAAAATAATTTGGTTTAAATAGGGCCTACCTTTTATTTATTTGACATTAAGTTTAATCTTAATCTCATGACTAAGTTATTGTTTTACCAATTTCAGCGTTGAGAAATTTCTTGGCGGCATGCAAAAATGAGGAAGAAGGAGATGTAGTAGGTGAATACTTTGCCGCTGGAGGCGATGCAATGGAGATAATCAAATTGCTTGACAGAAAGACAGACAAAAATGATCTACTCTTTACGGTTCCGCTACTTTCTGTACTCAATCAAATTATCGCCAGGTATGTTGTAGCATTTTTTATTATATTTTTTTCACTGCATCTTAATTTGTTACCATTTCGGGTTTTATGCGAATTGCTTTATTATCCAAGTAGGCATATATGCTTGGTTCCTACCCAAAAGTTAAACACTAAAATGTTTTTTTTTTTTTAATATGGTATTATGGCAACATTCCTGTCAGTAATAATATTTCCCTTGGTAATTTATTAACAAATTTATCTTTTTGTCCAGATCATGTTGGTACTTAACCGCACTGATGGGCATGCGTACTAAACTCAGAGTGGTTAGCTGGTGGTTTTTATCTTAAACTCATGAACTGAGGAAGTAGTTTTAACACTTTACATCCATTCGTATGAGCTTACTTTTCCTTTAAATTTTACCTTCCTCATCTTAACTCAATGTGATAAAATACATAGCTCACTAATTGTTTCTTTTTACTTTATCTCAACACGTTGAAAAGAAAGTATTGTGATCATCAAAAAAATCAAACTCGAGATTTTGATTAATGTAGACGTTTCATGACCCCCTGAAACCAAAAAAGTGGTTTTCGCAATGTGTTTTGTTTGTACCTCGTGCTAGAGCCAAAACTATTTTACCAATTGGGCTCAAATTTGTTATCTGGGGATTTTATAAGGTCCTTCCAAGTTGTTTTGGAATTAAATAGCTAACCCTTGATTTAAGAGTAGTTTACTGAAGGGCAAAAAGAGAAAAAAATTGGTTTTCTCAAAATTTGCTCCAATGATTTTGATTGAATTTTATATCAAAAACCCGCCTCAGTGGCGTAGTTAGCTAACACATGGGTTTCATATTGAGCTAGACTGCCGACAATGGGGAGATTGAGGTTCGATTTTCGCTCGTGTGAACTGGTTTTTTTTTATTTTTTCTAAATGGTTTTCCACTCTTCCTCTACACAAATTCGGGTTCGCTTCCTCTTTATTCAACCATTCCATTTCCTAATCCATTAGCGTAAGTAGTACTTAAGCGTATAACCCAATTAGGTAGTAAGACGTGATGTTAAGTATTATCATTATTAATTAAAATTCTGTTTGTGCTGCCATCTGTTAGACAATCATGAAACCTTTCAAATGCACTTTAGTTTATGGTTAAAGGAGGTTTTTGTCATATTTAAATTAACTAAAAAAATAATTTGCTGGGGTCCTTATGGGGTTTAATATATCCTATTTCCTTTGTCCTCCTAATGTACAATAAGACCTTCCTTGTAGGGAGATGAGGTCTGGGGAGGAGCTCCACCGATCGACAGAAGCGGCGTGCAGACAGTTGCTGTATTCACACCTCAACACTGTCCACTTTATGTTGAGCGCTGAAGCCTCTCCGCAATCAAGGAGAATCATCCTCACCCTCTTGGCAGGTTTGATGCTCTCATGTTTTACACTACTTTCTTTATATACTGTATGTGTATAGATAGTAACACCATTCTTTCTATATTAACATTTCAGTTGGAAGTATAAATACTACATAAGTCACGAATCTGGTTTTTATTGATTCCGATTCTTAAATTTTCACCTCGCTTGCTAGATTCTCCCTTAAAATATATCTATCAACATCTACAATTTCAATATTTTACCAGGAATTATACCTTGCATTAAAAAAAATAAGCTATTTATTTATATACTAGAATGTAATCAGATTGAAAATTTCTAAAATTCACAAATTGTTAAAAAAAGACTTTTAAACAAATGGCATATTTTTTTGGCACTCCGTTTTACTACTTGTCCAAGCTACCCACTAATAGCCATATTTGATTGTTCAGAATCAATATATCAAAGAGACTATGTCAAATATATTTACAATTTGCTGGTACTATACTAAAGTGAAACAACAAAAAATTAAAATTAATTGCTGTGAAAAATTACATGATTTTCAATATTGCTAATATGTAAAGGTGTATGAAGGGGGATTTTTTAGTTACGAATATTTTCATATCAAATCTAGTGAGAATATTGAATTGAATACAAATAATTTTGTATAAAAAGGGCATATAACATGACTTTATGTATGAATATATTAAAATTGTTTTAGTAACTTTAGTAAATTTAGTAACTAACTTATACTGTTCTTCCTACCAAATCATACTTTAGTATACACATTTTAAATATGGTCACCAAAATTTTGAATAAAGTCATTGTCAAACAAATCAAGTCACGTGAGAGATCCTCACTGAAATTCAGAACTCTTAGTGCACAAAAAATCGTGTTAAACAGAAAAATTATTACATGCGGACAATGTGAATCAAAATAAATTTAAAGGACGTTGTAGGCAAAAGCTTTAAATAGATACTTTTATTTGAACTGAATACCAACATATGAAAAACTAAAAATACCAAAAAGATTTAAGTAGACTTATTCCCTATAGATTGCACAAACTTATATTTGGTCACTATTGAACTCAGCTGGCAATATTTACCTATAGGGAATCCATGATTGTAAGGTTGGTAGCATAAAATGGATCACAAGAAAAATGAGTGTTTTCAGGATATTAAAGCTCTTTTTATCTGAGGCTAGCATTAAAAATCACGATTTCTACTTTCACACATTATGATACCTAAATCTCGATAGATCGATTATTTGTTTACAGCCTTTAAAGGATTTCATGCTAGGTCCAAGTAAGGACATTAATATATATGGACCCATGCTACAGATTGTCATGTTTGTCAAAATGATATCTTCTTAATTTTTATTCCCTTCTCCATATTTGATAGTTATTTATTCTTCTATGACGACAAGTTTCGTTGTTATTTGGTCTAAGCCTAAGTTGATTATGGATTACTTTGATACTGCTATTCGTAAGACTCAAAGGTAATGATATCGATATATTGAGTTTGTGACTACTAAGCGTGAAATGTTTTGTGCTTATTTATATTTGATTTTTCTCTGAATATGTTAATAAATAGTTAAATACACAATATGAACGAAAAATTTTGACAATTTTATCCTAGTTTTTTTTAACAAATACTAATTCGACTCGTATTTACTTAAATAATAACATCGCTTTCAGTTTATATCATCACTTTTTGAGAAAAATAATCCCACTTCTCCCCTAAAATTAAACTCACCTTGTGCGTGTGTCTACAGATAGCAGAAAGCTTCTCATTGCAAACATTGGCTGAAAGTGACTAATGTCAACCTATTCAGAAATATTTATTTGCTCTATAATACTATATTATAAATAAAATATTTTATCACAAAATTATAATAATATTTCCATAAGGATTACTGTATAAATGGGGTTTTCATAACTTTGAAAGAACAAAATATTATGTTTTTTTTTGTTTTTTTTTTTGTTTTACTGTTTTTTCAACAATACATATTATAGGCTAGTATATGAAATAATAAATTAAAAAGTATTATATTCATACTTTTATCTTATTATGTAAACAGGCTAAGAACACAACCCTTTTGACAGTTTTTATGATTTCATCAACCAATCTTGTTTTGATTAGATTTCATAAGAAAATGCCATATTTTAGAGGCTCTTGTTTGAAAAGCATAGTTTAAGTGAACTACAGATGCTGCTTCTACAAAAAAGAAACATATGCAAATAAACGTTGCTGGGTCCATAACCTGTTAAGTTTATCCAACAGACAGTTTTAATAATCACAGAATTATTTACGGGTACATTAATTTCAAACCAAACTATCCCGCATGACATCTTAGCTTTCGTTGTTAAGGTCAACCCATAGAGTAAACAAAAACAATACACACAGTCAGGACATAGAGAATACAAAATATGAAATTGTTTTGTGTCAAACCAAAGAGTAGACCTACATACTTATAAACAAGAATTCCGGCAAAATATATTATGTTTTCACAAATAATTGACGTATTAATAATGTATTTACTTCAACAGCTATGTGATATATTAATGATCTGGGATCTGGTTCTTAGATTTATCCTATAATTATGTTGGGGCTAAACAATCAAAATTAATATTGAAAGAAAAATAAATCTCATGTGAAATTTTTGTATCTTGGAATCTCAAATAACCTTAAATATTCAAGGTTTCAAAGGCCCCATCCTTACAGTTCACACAGTTACAAAAATGTGTGTTTGATATTTTAGGTTACTGTCACTATGGATATCTTTCATTAAACAATGTTGTCGCTGACACACATTTTAAAATCCTTCCCGGTGGCGTTGTTAGCTAACATGCTTGTTTTGTTTTGCGCTAGACTGCCAAGGACATGGAGATAGAGATTCGAATCTTGGTCTGGCAAACTAAAGGTGGGTTTTCCCAGAAACAAATTCCACTCTCACTTCATGCAAATGCAGGTTCACTTCCTTTAAATTCCAATTCCTGACCCATTAGCGTAATTAGTACTTAAGTGTGTAACCCGAACAGGTAGTAAGATGCGATGCTAAATAATAAACACACAAATTAACATGAATTGACACACCTGCCTTTCATTTAATGTGGTGTTTCAACTCGCTTCAATACATTGGAGGTGATTGTCTCTCGTTGAACATGGCATGAGCATTGAATAAAGTCGGCTGATTGTCATTGTTGTTTGGCTCTCATAAACATATCGTTATTGGTTCATAGTTACATAGCTGAAACTATTAAACTATTTCCCAGATAACAGAACTGATCTCGGCGAAATCTTTAGAATGACTTAGAACACATTATGCTTCTCTCGTCTTTCAACAAACATAGTAAATATATAGTAACTTCTATACTCAAGTGAGAAACTGTGGCATCTTGTAGCTGTGTAACTCAATCAATAAAGAATGCAAAATCACAAGTTCACATTTAAAAATATTTAAACTAAAACAAATAATAGAATAAAATAGCCAAAGCTATTATTTATGCTTTTAGCAAAGATTACTCCAACTAGATATCATATTCTGAATATTGAAAATTCTTGGATAGCTCAGTGGTTAGACCATTGGCGTACTAAGCCAAAGGGTTCTAAGTTTGATTTCTGTGTCCAGGTGTCATTTTTCAATATTTGGAATATGAAAACATATAATCATCAATCTAAATATCACCCTCGGTGGTTTTGTGGTAAAGTGCTCGCCGGGACACGATGTTTGTGGGTTCAAACCCATTGGGTGTTGACAGATTTTTATTTAACGAAAATAATTCCATATTACAACTCCTTTTGGAGGGAAGTAAAGCCATCAGTCCCATGTTGATTGGGGCTTGTAAAATAACCCTGGAAGGTATTGGAAAATACCTTTCCCTGCAACATTGGTAGGCCCTTTTGCCCTCACTCATAGAAATTATCGTGACTTGATATTAGCCAGTTAGTTCAGAAAGTGCATGTTAAATACCTCAAATAAATTAATAATAAAATCAATCAAAAATACCTCCTAGAAATAGGCCTAGCTATTTACACTTTGCCTATCAAGATGACTGGTGAAGGTTTGGTCATGTAGCATGAAGCCTGCTACCCTAAATTCACTTCATTCGATGTGTTATACAGTACAAATGTTTTGTTCAGCTATGGTGACGGCCAACTCACAGCTGGCTAAAGAAGTGCTGGCGCATGTCAACTTCCCTCCATCAGATTTGAAACGATTGACCACCCTTGGGAAGCCTCAAGACCAAAACAACACAAGGACCTGTTTTATTCGTTTCATCATGGCCTTCTTAATAGGTGGTGATGTCCATGTGATCAAGCTTCTCACGGATAAGAAAGGTAAGTTATTCCTTTTCTCTCATGATCGACCCCCTTCTCTCAGCTGGATGAACTGACAGATTTTTCGTAAATAGTTTCCACATTTTTTCTCCACCTCACAAATAGGGGTACATATACTCCAAATTCTATATCTTTCTCTTTTTTTTTTTCCTACTGCCTTGTCTTACCACCCATTCTGGTTAAATGTTTATGTACTAATAATTATTCTGTGCTAGTTTAATTTAGAGAAACTGAACCCACATTTACATAGAGGAAAAGTGGAAAATCACCCTCAATTTGAAAGCTTGTGAGATGTATATAGCGTGAACCAGCAATAGTTTTTGACAGTCATTCTGCGGGCTCCTGCATCTTGAGGATGTGTGTGGCGTGTGTGTTTATAATAATATTATGTAGGGCTATTTTAGGATAATGTTTGAGCTATCTGTTTTAATATTTTTTGTAACTAGGCTTAATATAAATAGTTCAATTCAGGTGCTTAAGACAACGAATATTGCAAGATTAACTCTTGATAAAAAAAGAGAAATGAAATCATTAGGTAGGCCATGTCCTACAACACATCCACTTTCTTTGGGGTGAGCTTATTTTTTTTATATTTGCATGTTGTTTGTGATATTAATTTTTGGGTTTAACTAAATGAATATTTAGCAAAACATATTCCGAAATTTGTGTCTTCTTTTAAATATATTATTTAGATATAATTTCTGAATTAAACAGGCTGCGCCCTCCAGCTTCTATAGTGACGAGCCGCCACTGCTTCTTACCTTAAATGATGAAAATAAATTTAGGATGGAGGATAACATTTGGATCTACCTGAGAGAGATAGGGTGTAATTAGATAGACTGTATAGAATTAGCTCAAGATAGGGATAGGTGACATACTTTTGTGAGTGCGGTAATGAGCTTTCAATTTGCTAATGCCATAAAGCGAGTAACTAAGTATATGACGATGATTTAGTAAGCTAAATATTATAGAGGAAAGGTTATAATAAATATTTTTAAAGGCCCAATTAAATATAAATAGATAATAATGAATAACAATAGGTTAGGAGCTATAAAGTGACAGTTATCAATGGATTTAATTAGAATGTAAATGTCCTAGTTACAATTTAAAATGTTGTGACAACCAATTTATATGAACGTAAACGATTTTCTACATAAATGTATGTAATATAGATTGTTTATGTTATTTGATGCATCTTAATTAAGGCAACAAGTTAATCAATAATTTTGCCATGAATAAGAAATGAAACTATTAATCACCTTGACATCCAGCTTTTATTTTTGACAGTGACATGTTGTGTTAATGTGTATATTATTACTTACCGTAACGGGAATCAATATGTATCAAGTAAGTTCAAACCTTTCCAGATATGATTGATTGGTACACATTTGGTGCTGTTCCCCATATTATTTGTTGTCAATATTAAATGTACTTGCTGTGGGTAAGGTCCGAAATCATTTGCTGCTCGTCTTTGTTAGCTCTTTTAAAATGTTATTCAAATTTAGTCATCTATGAATTTGATTTCAAATCCTACTTTTGATTACAATCTCAATAGTTAATTAAAACTACCAATCAATAAAACAAGTTTTTTTATGATAATCAAGCCTAGAATAACAATACTTACCAATTTTGAATCAGCAAATATGTTAACTCATTACCTGAACTATTGATACAAATTAAAGAAAGAATGATGTCACGGGAGAGTAATCTTATCGAAGAGTCTTTGCAACCACTTAACTGGATATTTAGTTTCCTGGGACTTAGTCCAAGACAGCAGGACAGCAAATCACAAGTGGATCAAAGAAGGGTAAAGTCAAAATCAGTCATTTACCGCCATACAAAGACACTGTATAAGTTACTTTTGATAGTGTTTATGCCTGTTGCTTTCATCAGCATGATCTTTAATACTAGAAAATTGTACAAAAATTTGATTGTGACTATTGCGTTTGCTCATATTGGAAGTGTGGCTCTTGCTGTTTTGTCGGCAGTTGGCAACTGTCTTGTTGCAATGAAATCCTCTCATCAGATGTTAATCAACCAACAAAAGATTTGTATCATCCTTCGTGCTCTTGGAATCGAAATGGACGTTTTTCACGGGAAACTTTCTAAACTAGTCAAATTTCAAATAGTAGTGTTTTTAATATATCTGGTATTCTACGTGGTGGATACGATTTTGTATCATACATCTTGGAGATGGGCCCTCGAAGGCATAATAGCCATTTATTTTCCACATGCAATAAGCACTGCCATCACAGTCCAATTTACAAATTTTGTTTTCCTGGTGAAGGAAATGGAGTTGGGCTTACGAGAAGGATTAGTAAAAATCGCCCAAAACATGGATATGTTTGGCTCTGTCACTGAAGATGTTGCATTCAGAAGGAATGGGGGATACAGAAAAAACACGATAGAAAAACACTCCAACAAAACACACACGTCGTTGATTGTTTACGTGATAAATTTGAAAACTCCTGACCAGTATCCAGTTTACCAACATCAGGTCGCTGCTAGACTCAAACTGCTTAGAGAGATTCATAGTGAGGTGTGTGACATCACCTCTTGGGTAAACTCCTACTTCAAAGTACTGTTCATTCTTGATATGTTCACATCCTTACTCTTTTTAATAGGACAAAGTTACATAACTAGCTTTACAATATATTTATTAATTTTCACTAACACTATCAACAATTACAAAGGAATTTCAATGCAATTGTACTGGACTTCGACATGTTTGTTGAAACTCATGGCAATTACCTTCATATCTGGCTCTGCCACTGACCAATCCGCGCGAACTACATCTGTCCTGCATAAAATTTCTTTGATTGAGGGCTTGGACCAAGAACTAGGCGCGGAGATACAGCTCTTTATACAGCACATGAGTAACTGTAAAATTAACTTTGGTGTCCATGGGGTCTATGATATTCACTATAATACTTTTCTATCGATGATAGGATTTGTTATCACTTATGTAATGGTTTTATTTCAATTTCAATAAATGTAGAATTTGACAAACAAAAATTTGTCAAAGCTATACCAATGGAATGAATTATAGTCACTTTCTTAGAGATAGGTAGGCATTTTATGTAAAACGAATTAATAAAGTTAGAACAATCAAAACTAATTGTACATGCACATTTCTCATGGCTCTGCTGTCTACACAGATTTAAGTTTTAAATAAAATATACTAGTATAGTTAATTAGTTAATTATATTACAGTGCTATGTACATAAACCATTATTTGGATATAAAATATTGAGTAATGTAAACCCATGTTTTGGGAGTTTGTTTAATATTAATGGATGTTTTATCATTGGAAAAAGAAACTTATGACACTTTTATCGCTATTGATTGATTATGATTAAATTACCTCATAAAACGAAAAGCGGTTTTTCTTATAAAAATATATAATATATATTCACATCCAATGCCCATTTCCTGTGTTTATCTTTTTTTTTTTACATGTTCCTATTTAAGTGTATCATTCTTTAAAAGTTCCCTTTTTTTTCTTTCCTTTTGGGTTTTTTGGTTTCCTCTTTTAGGGAGTTGCATTACGCGTTTCATACTCCCTCTGTATGAGTTCCGATAGAATGAAACTTAGGTTGGGGAATTAGGCAGTAATAATCGATTTTCTTCAAGAGGTAGCCTTTAGCTCTTTGTATAATGGCAGCAAAGTAAAGTGTGAATTGTGTTCTTTTTATTGTAAAAGCCATATTGTGTTTATTTATTCCTTCTATATGTTTCTATTCACCTTTCCTGTACCATTTTCCAATTGTATTATAAATTATTTCTTAGTGTTGCAAGATAGCATGATTATTTCAAGAAAACGTTTGGATCAAGCCTAGCTGCCACATAGAAATGTACTTTACATGTTAAATCTAGTGTATTAATGGTATGTGGTGTAAGCAAACAAAGAATATTAATCTAAGAAACTATGCGATTTATAAGTTAGGCATTTTCACTTTGAGTCGAGTTTGAATCAAGTTTATATGAAAATATTGGGGTAGTAAAATTTGTGTTATATAAAGCAATATTTGTATACAAATATTTCAAGTTGAATTTCTCACATAAATCATAAACAAAAACATATAGATTATACAATGATATTTCTTGTGAAAAACTTTGTGATTATTTATAGTCTGCTAAGCTTTGATAATATTGATATTTATTTGAGTTTCATATTATTCAATTTGTTCGACACCTTAGCTTAGTCGGTAGCATGTCTGGTCTGCCTTGGATTTTAAAAAAATCCTCTTTTGTTTATTAATAAAATTGGTTAAAAAAATTGGGCCAGAAAACTATGAGCACTTTACTAATATTAATAATGGTCTAAGGTTTAAAATGTTCAAAGATTAAAGTAAAAATCCTCATACTTAATCAACTGTTTTATTTTAGAGTTGAGTCCAATTCACTATTTTACAAATCTGAATCTTCTATTTACCTTTGAATCCCAAATCTCAAATCCGATTCTTGGAAAAAAAATTATGAACACAAGAGAAAATATAAAATTGAATAGTATAAAATACAAACAGTAAATAAATGTTAACATTCTTTCTTATAATCCATTCACTATAACATTCATACATTCAGTTAAGTGTTGAATTACTGGTCTGGGGCCTGGTTGTATAGTTCATCCTCTAAATATCATTGGTTCTGGACCACCAATAACAGTATTAGAGCTCCAAAACAAATTTCACTTTAAAAACTTACAAAAAATTCTTTTTTATGGATTTTAATCTCGAATCTGAAATTTTCCTGAATCCTGGAATCTCAAATGTCCTTAAGGATTTGAGGACCCACCCTTAGTTTATTTTTTATGATAGTAGGCCTATATATTGTAATGTGAATGAGATTGCAACAAATTAATAATACTTATCTGGGGTTCTAGAATGAATTTTCAAAAGCTTTAGATTAATTTTTAGTGCTCTTGACAAAGTGAACATGTAAATTAAATATAAGAGGCTATTGTAGCTTCTGGTTTCATATTATTAGATAATTATTCCTTTAAATGTACATTGCTGAAAACCCCATGCTATAGTCCAGGGGCCGCCGCCGACCTTTCTTTATATCACAGGCCTTATAGGTTTAAAAAAAATGAGAAAAAAATCAACTTTAAATCTTTTTATATTTTGGGATTGTGCGTTTCACACTTCCTCCTTATGCATTCTGATAGAATGAAACCTAGGTCGGGGATATGGGCAGTAACACTCGGTTTTCTCAAAGAGGCAGCCATGACCTTTTTGTCCAATCAATGGCAGCAATTTAAACTCTAAACTGTGTTATTTTTGTTGTAAAAGCCATATTCTATTTACCTTTCCTGTACCTTCTTCCAAATATACTATAATTGCCTCATATAATAATTAGTTATTAGTATATTCTCATGAACACAATTGTCTGATAAATCTTTTATTGGACAGATAAAATCATTCGGAAGGGCTGAATCCAACCCGCAGGCTATAGATTTCCGACCGCTGCTGTAGCCATTAATCGTCTATTAAAACCAAGGCCTCCTTTAATGCAACAGATATGCTATGATTTTATATAAATTACACAAATGGTACAATAGGAACGGAATATAAAAAAACAATTTTATAAACTTGAGTTTATAACAATTCAACAGCCTTACTTAATTTACCAATTATGGAAAGAGAACCAACTCATTTTTATAGTGATACATTTTAAGGGTGTTGTACGAATACTGGTCGGGTTTACTTAGGGGGTGTTGTCCTAAATAGTGTTACACTCTTTTTCCATGCAAACGCAGGTAGATTACCTCTAAAATGCTTCTTTCCTAATCCTTCCCCATTAGAGTAATGATCCTATATGTGTATAACCTGAGCAGGTAGAAAGACATGTTGATAGAAAAAAACAATATTAAAAGACCTTACTAAACTGACACTACTGTGGGCTAGAAGAAAATCTTGGTTGCCAGCCTTTTATTTCTGAACCCATCAGACTCCTGGACCCAGGGGTTGTTCCTAACTACTACAAACACTCACATGGAGTAAATGACTTTTTTTTTATGGCAAGTACGCTATTGAAAAAGAGACACCCTAAGGAGAGAGATAAGTTGCAAGGATGCTAGCGGATGAGAAACAAGAAGTTACCGCTGCTTGTCTTTGAAGCGCCAGTGAACGAAGAGTACTAGTTTGCAAGGATTTCCCTAAATAGTTTCCCAGAATTTAGCAAAAATAAAACTTAACGGGAAAAGGCAACATACAAAATAGGTATTTATAGACAGACAAAATTATCACATTATCATTGCAATCACCTAAAATAAATTTAAACCTCAAAAGTCTATGTTATAAGACACAGGAATTTAAAAAAAAGCATTTAAAGCAAAATCCGTCCCCTATTCATAACATTGGATTTTTTTTACCAAATAATAAATAATTCAAACTAAAGACATTTTAGATTACAGTTTCTTTCTTGAATCAGTAACTTTTTTTTTATCCATCATACTTTTTCATAAGCCCATAGTACATACTGATATAAAAATGTTACTATTTTGTAAATAAAACATAAGACCTACTTTCTTTGTAAGGCAGGAAAACAAACTACCAGGAAAATAGCCGAGTAACAGATGTACTGGGTGTCTGGAAACCCCCTATCACACCTACCTAAGTTTAACTAATGTTGTATTTGATTAAAATTAAAATTTCCCTTTGTTACTTCACAAATCATGTGGGGCAAAAGCTTGTTCATTTAAAAACCATAGGGTCTTATAAGCCACATTGTTAAAAGTATATGTGAATGCTCTTGTCTTAACCCACACCACCACCACCACCACCACCACCACCACGACTACCACCTCTCTTTCATCCAAAAATTGTAATCTTTGATAAGGGCCTGCTACTTAACAACTACAAAATTATGTTACTATCTCAAGTCTTGGTTAGCAGTGAATTGATAACGTGTGCACTTTTTATACTTTTTCCAATGCTATGCATTGTTTTTTTAATCTGACAACACATGTTTTATCATGTTGTCTTTTTTATGTGGTGATAAATGTTGTAATTATTTGTCATCAGATTTACTGATTAGCGTGATCCCAGGCCTGGTTTATGATCAAGTGGCGACGGTGAATCTGGTTCTTTCCACCCTCCGCACTCAACTCCTCGAGAATACTCATATCACCAAGACTCGCAAGATGAATGTGTTTAACACCACTCTTGTTCACAACTTATTGGCGCTCTATGACTGGATTGGACCTGACGGCCACTGGTCCGCCGTCAAGAACAAGTTAAAAAAGAACTCATTGGTGAGAAAATCATGTTGGCAGGATTGGTCGTGTATCTCGTTGATAAATGATAGTTCTTACAAAAATACAGAAGTTATTATCGAACTTGTGTGACAGTAAGGGGGGAAACATTTGGTTGGGAACTAAGCTGTTCCTTGTAATTTATATTGGTATTATTATTATTATTTATCTATTTATTCTATTCAAAATATTTAATGTGCATTTTCTGAACTGACTGATTATATCAACATACAATTTATAAACTAACTTAAATGTAGAACAAACACAACATACAGCCCAGGTTGTTAATTTATCATTGTGAAAGGGGAAACCCACCTTTCACCAATGAGACATTTATCTGTCATGCCAGTAATCTAACCCGGGACCCTTAGCTCAGTAGACAGACGCGCTATCGACTAAGCCAATGTGTCGGACTTATTGGTAGGTAGTAAACATTAGTGTCAGTGAGCGGGCCACTATCAGGTTAAATTTCATTTAGTGAAATAGAATATGTAGGGTATCTTAAGGTGGGATGGAAGTTATGTATTCTTGTGTTTTTTTTATGAATTAATGGCTGGGTGCTGTGTCTGTTCTATATTTAAGTTAGTTCATAAGTTGTGTGTTGATATAATCAGTTGTTTCAGAATGTGCATGTTAAATACCTCAAATAAAAAATAACTTTTCGAGCTGTTTGATAAGGCTCTTTTTATGAAAATTGGACTGTAAATAGTCCTCACTGTTATAAAAGAGCGCAAAAAAAATTATTTGTTTTGTTGCAGGGAAACGAGGATGACAAGCAACTTGTGGGATTAGCCCTTCATCATCTATTGTTGGTCTTGTGCACATCGCACAAACACGGGGTAATCTTTCACGACAAGAGTATTGGCACATCGGGGAAGAAGTATAACGAGCTGATAGAAACGGTTCTTGAGGTAGGAAACACCAACACCTATGTATAATAAAAACTAGGGCTCTGTGAGTATATTCCGTTCATGAAAAGTTTTTACTTGGATGACAGTTCGAAAATTATATGTTTAGGTTTTGTGTTGCCAACACTTGTAAAAGATCACAGTTTTGTTATAAATGTAAATATCTTTATTTACCTGTTATTTATTACATTTAAAATAATGTAAACTTAAGTTTTTTCATATTTTTTCAGTTTTTTTAATAATTTCTTTTTATCCAACTTGAAACAATATTTTAAACATAATTAAAATTACTTATTTTTTTGTTTTGGAACGTTACTGATTTTGTGTAATATAGTGCACACATCAATACCTTTTAATACAGGCATCGTATTTACTTGAAAAAGAGAAAATTTTTGTCATTTTTTTACATACAATAAATTATTTTATGATTATTTTATCGTATTTTGAAATATTTAACTAAATAAAATATTTTCATATTCATCAGTCGCCATTTTGAAGCTATGTACATTAGAAGTTTTTGTGAAAGTGGTGTTAATATATTTTTTAAGGGGAATAAAACTATAAATAAACTTTGTGTCCGACATCAAATAAATATATAAATAATATTGGCCTAAATTACTTTGGTTAACTCTCACATTAATATATTAACATCTGTTTTCATTACAGTCATCCAAAGTGATAGATGTCAGCTGTTAGCGTAGTGATATATTAGGGATTACTTCTATTAACATTTCGAGCTGTCATCCAGGTAAACTTAGCTCGTGAATGACTTTTACTCGTATTTCGATCTTGATCTCGAGCTTGTCGCTTAAGCTCGAGATCGAGATATAAAGTTTTGTAGTCTCATCATTTTCAAGCTTCTACTTGATGTACTTAATAATCAATTTTTAAAACGTAATAGTAAACACAGTCTATTTAATTGAAATGATATCAGCATTTTCACTTGTAAATAATTCAATTACTTAACAAAATGTTCCAAATTAATTTCAATTTTCACATTAATAATGTAATAGAGCTTTAAAACTATTTTTGACCAGTAAATATTTTCACTATTGTCGTCCATTTTGAATTATACTTGATTGAAGTTGTTTACTTGTATTGCCATGACAAGGCAATGAAAATAAAAATAGCTAAGAAGATTACTAAATAATTGAATGATTCTTTTTAATATTTTTACCTGGCCCTTTTAAAATAAGAATTTATGTTGAATTAAAAATGTAACATCAAAATTATATTCTATTAAATATTTTCAAACTTAAGATATTTAAAACTCATATTAATTAATATGTTTAGCTACAAAACTAGCTCTAATTTAGTTACTATTTAGTTATAGAATTATGTTGGTTAACCTGTTTAAAATCAATGTTGCTCTTATTTATTGCAATATATATTTTACCAAACTTACCACATTTATATTTAAAAAAAACTTCATATTGTTTGTTAGAAATAATATTTGTTTTCTTATTAGATTTTTATTTAAGTGTTGTTCTTATTTTTAAATTGTGTTTTTAAGTGTTATTTCTAATTTAAAAACCAATATTTCCATTACTTAACCTTTTTTTTTCAAAAGTAATTACTATATATAAAAATGAGTGTCATTCATATTTTAAGAACATGTGTTTTAAATATACTTTTTAACATTTTAAAATCTTGAATAGGCCTATACTCAAACTCCGGAGCTTTTAGAAATACTCAATTCAAATTAAAAAACCCAAACTCGTAGACCCCTAATAAAAAATATTGAAATGTTATATAAAGCTTATTATTTAAACTGTGTAAGACATATATATAATTTTAAATTCTTGCACACATGTCTTGGTTGAGCATACAATAGATAAGATTCTAGCAGGCTAGTGGACTATTAGAGTCGATGTTTTTACTAACACCTTTTATTAAAAAAAAGCCTCTAAATACTATATGTTAATTCAGGGTAATTTTTGTGTACGTGCTACACCAACTTTTCTAACCCCGCAAATAAAAAGAATTGAATACAAGTTAAAATAGTTTTTTTTGAATACTGTAATGAATATTCTAAGGGTTAACTGTATTTTACTTCTTAAAAAATGTAAGTGAACCATGTGTTAAGTTTTATGTGCATTTGTGATTCTAATATGGCACATGGTGGTTCTGACAGTTTTCAAAAATATTTTATTTCAACTAAGCATAAACATAACAAGAAAGCGAAATTGCAAGTAAAACCTCCTTAAATAATGAGGTAATTGTTATGATTGCATTGTTAATCAAACGTTATCATAAGGCATTGGAATATACTCATTGGTGTGGGTGTACATAGCTTCTAAATGTCAAAACCAATGGCTTAATAGCTTTTGTTTTGACATCCACAAAATTTTTTGCATTTTTTTAAACATTTCAATGAAAGAAAAAAAGTTTGAAATATAATGAGCAAATTTAAATATATCAACATGTAATTATTTTTAGAACAGCTACGCATTATGAAATGGTATGGGCATGTAATGAGGATGGAAAAGGTGAGAACACCAAAGAGAATGGAGATGAAGTATATAGGAAAAATACCGCAAGAGAGACCAATTTAAAATAGATTGAAGGGGCAGATAACAATGTGTGTAAGAGATAGAAGAAAAATGACAAATAAAGGTGGAAGAACAGAGGAAGATTCAGGCGTTTTACTAAATTAACCTTGGCACAGGCTAGAAACAGATGAGGATGTTTGTGTTTATTTTTCTTCAATATATTTTAGGCTTAATAATATTTTAGTTTCTTCATTTTTTGTGTTATATCATCCAAGTAATAAAGACTACCACTAACTAGTATTTTTGCTTTTAGTTTATGAACCAACCGTGGGAGGATGAGCTTCGGCGCGAGCTAGCGCTGAAGATTTTAGTCGCCTGCCCTGACTTGTTTACAAATTTTGTTACCCGCATCAAACCATACCTTACACCACGGAACTCTATCAGTTGGTTCAAGACAATTAATTTCTTGAAAGAGGTAAATAGTAATTGATACACTAGAACTCTTCAAAAATATATTTATCTCTTTAAGGAGAACCTCTTTTCACAATTTTGAGCTAGTTTGTAATATATATTTGGAAGAAGGTACAGGAAAGGTGGATATAAAAGTGGGGAGTAGGGTGGTAATGATTGATTTTCTTCACGGGGTAGCCACTACCTCTTTGTCCAGTGGCAGCAATGTTAAGTGTGAACTCTAGTCTCCTTTTCACTGTAAAAGCCATATGGTGTTTGTTCCTTTTATATGTTTCTATCCACCTTTACTTTATCTTCTTCCAAATAGTGTATAATACAAAGATTGAAAAATATATTTAATAATTGGAAAAACTACAATATTTTGACTTGATATTTTTTTATTGTTTATTTTAGCTCAACCCAATGACCCTTGGTTGAAGAGTTGAATTCTGTGTGGTATTGTCCACAACTCAGTTTTAAAGCATTTCCCAACATGGTTGCTACAGGCAGATAAAACCTGGGAAAGTAAGGGAATTTTTTTATGTCAGGGAAAACGGTGAAAAATCAAGGAATTTAAAACATAGATAAGGAAAAGTTGGGGAATTGAAATAAATAACAAATTCTAAACATTTAGACAAAAGTGAGAGATTTTATTTCTCAATGTTAACGAAATGCATTGCCTATTTACGTTATCTTAGAATGAGATGGTTGTACAGTGTTTGTTTTATGACATTTAAACAAAAAACACAAATAATACCTAAAACATTAAATACTGGAAAAAGACCTTTTAAGAATGCTTATCTCTAATCATTATTATTATTATTATTATTATTATTATTATTATTATTATTATTAGCACCGCGTCTTACTACCCGTTCGGGTTGTACGCACTTACGCTAATATGTAATGGTAGGGTGATTGTGAGATGAAATGAAGGACCTACAGTTTAACGTGGAATCCGAACCACGGTGGAGGCCTGGCATTCCTCACATTCACAAGATGTCTTGTCAGAGGTGAAGGAAGGGTTTGGTAATCAGATAAATCTGTGCCGGGACCTGGGATTGAACCCCGGCTGCCAGCACAGAAGTCTGACACCTTACCCCTAGACCGCCAGGTCACCTTTATCTCTAATCGCCATTAGGATAGTTTTTGAAAATATGTAATCATTGCAATAAACAAAAAAAAAGTAAATAGGCTAAGCTCTTGTTTTTTTTATGTTTGGAAAATCTGTAAAAGTCAGGGAATTGTATGATAAAAGTTTTGTAGCCACCCTGTCAAAGGGAATGCGGGTTTATCAGGGTTGCCATCTACTTGGAAAACAGGGAAAACCAGGAAAATACAGGGACTTTTTTTGTGTATGGTAAAACCTGGGCAACACAGGGAATCTCACCAAAAAGATATAATTTACTGGAATTTGTTAGTGAATTTGGGCAATACAGTACTTGCAAGCTTAAAATAGTAGAAACAATATAGTCTAAAATTGGTAATTGGAGAACTGAGCAGTTTAATTGGAACACATCTCATTTGTGATGATTATGCTTACTAGCACCTCATCAGCTTGAGATAAGTCCTGAGTGAAACTGAGACGACTCGTTCGGCAAATGTCTCGCTTTTTCGGCTTCCTCCACTCACCCTCGCCAATACCACAAAGTCTCGTTTCCTCCACCCCCATCCCTCAACTTCATCAAGCCCATGCTGCTGGCACGTGTTTCTCCTGCCAGTTGAATTAATCCATTCTTTGGGTTTCGGTGTTTTGTTTGTCTGTTGTTTAGAAAAGATTACTCCTGTTGAAAGAGGTAAGTATCCCAGATATTATTGTTTTTGTTGCATGATGTTTTAAGACTGTATTTAATCATTCTATGGAAGAAGGTAAAGAATGTTAAAAATTAGTATTAGAAATGGGTTGATTTCGAATATTAATTTTTACCTACACATTTCTAATTTGAATCTTAGAAAATGTGATATGCATTAGACAACTTTTCCCACAATGGGGTGATGTTTTCCTACAATTCCGATCACATAAAGTGGTAAATTAATTGTATGGGGTTTAGTTGATAAGTATTTCCTTAACTATGTTGGGCTACACCTCACTTAAGTATAATAATAGCTCTAAAAAAATAACTGATTGAAAATTTGAAATCTTAGTCACTACTAGAATTAAGAATTCGAGGGTTTGAAGACTGGATATCTCTAGATAGTGGGAATATAAAGAAATTTTTAGGAGGGGGGAGGGGTGAAGCTTCAAAACTTTGACTTGACTTTAAAACAATTGTCAGCTTTGACTCGACTTCAGAAAAATTCTGGCTTCGACAATTACAAAGCTTTGCCAATCAAAATATTGAGAGATAAAATACTCAATTTTTGGTCAATTAATCCTATTCTGAGCTGTTGTATACATTATAAATTAATATTTGTATGTAAAAAAACTTACATAATTGACTTGTAAGTTGTGATAAATTAATTTATCATATTAAAACAAAATATTACAAACAAATGCACAATAAAACAATTTTGAGGTCATTTTAGTCAAAAATGTTATGTATAAATAACCACATTACAATATTTTTTCAGTCTGAAAACAACTAACAAAAAATATTCAAACATCCATTCGAGTTCGCTTAAACTGGACTTTGCTCTCCCCTAAAAAGTGCTTTAACACCTGACACATATCTGAAATAATTTGATTCCAGGTGATCTCATCAATGGATGCTAAGACTTACCTGAAGTCACAAGACAGCAATTTTAGCAAGGATCAGCTGACAATCCTGATAAAGAACTTGGCAGTCCCATCAACTGTTTTGCATATGGCCCGCAAGGCTATCCTTACTGAATATGACATGGATGTGGGCTACCAGCTAATTGAGCTTCTCTCGACCATGTTTAATGGCCTACACAGCTTCATGAGCTCTGTTGAGCTAGCTCAACTACTTAGTCAGAGAGATTTGGAGGAGATGAAGGCGACTATACAAACTTACTTAATGGAGGTATGCAATCATTTATAAGAATGTTGATTAACAACATATTTATAGTCCAATTCTCATCAGAAGAGCTTCATTCTACATCTAGAAAAGTAGCGGTGTCCGAGTAGACATTTCTCACTTTGAGTTGAGTTTGAATCGAGTTTAAATGAAAATGAGGTTTTTTTTCCGAGTTTAAGTAATATAAAGTAATACATATTTTAAATTGTATATCTGTAGTTTTAGTTGGGTCAAATCCAATACTTTATGAAACTGGATCTCCAATTTACCTTCAAATCCAGAATCCTAATGTTGGAAAAAATATGATTCGTCAGTGGCACCAAGCTCTAAATAACTTTGTTTTAAATTAAAATCTTTAATATTTTCACTTTAACTTAAATAGTACTTTTTTAAAGATTTAGATTTGAAAGAAAAGGTAGTATTTGTATTTGAGTAATATAGGATTCAACTCTTCTATACACTTAATTCTATATTTTCCCTCAGAACTCTCCCACTGGTGAAGCTCTCCTGTTGGCGTGGAAAAAAGCCACAAGTCATCCCAAAGCAAAGACCCTTGTCCCAATGCAGCAGTCACACCCACTCGCCTTGTTGGACCTGCTGTCCCTTTTGCACCAGTGTTGCCCTCAACTTATCGATACCGACACTTTCGACTCGAGGACATTCTTGAGTGATGTCCAACGAGTTTTCTCTGGTGAGGAGGATGAGGCCAAGCACATCATCAAGGCCCTGCAACTTTTGGTGGCTATCGATAAGTTGACATTTGCGCCTGGTAAGGTGAGTTTTTCCAAATATTTCTAGACCTATTCAAGGGTTTTATATTTTTATTTTATTCAAATTGGGTTATCCTTATATTACATAAGGCTTTTTTTTTCATAAATTTTACTCCCCTTCCTTACTTTCCTCCACCCCACATAAGGGATCGTGAGATTTCCCGTCCCCCAACCTTGCATACTTTTTTACGATTTGGTAAATTATATTATTTTAATCGTTTGGTTATTTTTAGACATAAGATGAATAATATTAAATTTGAGAGTACTTTAATCACAGTAATTAAATGAAATATAAGTGAAGTTTTATAGTTAATATATATATTTTCTGACAATTTTATTTTTATTTTAGATTTTGTTTCACCATAAACATTGACTAAAAAATCCTTATGTAGGATGGATTCTGAATTCCCACAACTCCCCCCCCCCCCCC